>VZTG01008124.1:0-12030 GCA_013397845.1 Melanocharis versteri | reverse complement strand
CTCCTCTCCTCTCCTCTCCTCTCCTCTCCTCTATCATTCAGGGTCATTTGACTCCAATGCATCCCAAGGGATCTGCTAACAAGAACCTGGGTCACTCTTGCCCTTCTGGGGTGGGTCACAACAGCAGACTATGAGTGGTGTAATGGACAACAAACCTTCCACTGCTTTATGCTTTAGGACCAGGAGTCAAATTTTTATGTCTTTTAAACTAGCAGAGATTTTGCATTTTGGCAGGAGTAGAGTTGAGCTGCAAATCTGCTTAGGAGTACTTGTGCTTGTGTGCAAATAGCGTGTTCCAAGAGACTGTCTCATTTAAAATATAATTCTATAAAACATTTCAAAACTAGAATGAAGTTAGGAATGTCCATAGAGTCCATCCTTAAAGTTACTTCTAGTTCAAATAATAAGGAGACTTCTAAATCTTTATCTAAAATTCAATCGGAATTGCCAACATAAATCCAAAATGTTTTTGAATCCTCTGGTTGTTGCCACAGCCAGAGAAGTAAGCCTGAAATCTGATCATTTTCCCCTGCATCCTAGAGTTATATGAATTGTGTGCATACACACACACACACACACACATACATATATATATATATCTATATATCTATATATATATATATCTAGCCCTTTCCCCAGCGAAGTGGTCATGGCACCACACCCACATTCACAAGCCTACAGTTATCATGTCATCTTTGAAAGACAGATTTGAAACATCTTGTTTCTCCCAGTGATCAGTTTTTCATATAAAGGCAGGGTGGGGGCTGTCTAAGTAAATATTCACATGACTAACCACTCACCAACATGACTAGGTTCTTCACACTGGGATTTCTGAAGGACATTTATTTTTCAGTCTTCCTCTCTCAATGATGTTTTGCCATATCTATATTACAAAATCATGCCTGGTCAAACAGTTTGCAGAATAAATCTAAAAATGCTCAGTAAGTCTTTTCCAATGTTAGATAATTAATTTTATCATAATGTTCACAATACATGTATTAAGATTATTCTATTTCTGGTCAATATAATTTATTTAACATTTGCCTAGAATAATTTTTCCAACTGTGTTTTCCAGGTTTTCAATTAGTTTTCTTTCTCTGATACTATTTTTAATATCAAGAATGCTTAGCTCCCAAGATGGGAAAACTTGTATAAAAAGCTCATCTGAAATCAAATTTATTTTACCTCTAGGGTGTCATAGCTTTTATAACCAAAACTGATGAACTTGTAATGGAGTATTTGAATTTTACATAGGTCTCTCTTTCTAAAAAGAACATCAAAATGGTAATGTAAAATAATAAATATTTGGACCAAAAGCACCAAATAAAAAATACTCTCCTGAAAGATTTCTGACTTGTATTGTTTCATAAACAAGTCAAAGATTTTATTTAGATTAATCACTGTTTTCGCAGAGATGTGCAGCTGCAGTTGATCTTATCTCCTACTTATCAACTTACAAATTATTGAGCTAATTTCATTTTTGGCTGAGATCACATACATAAAATATAGTAGTACATAAAGGAGAAGACAGGAAGAGAAGATTCAGCTTTCTTCATCTAATGATGTTTTTCTGAAAACACACATACAAATTACGAATTTTGTTGCTAGGAGCAACACCATACAAAGTATTTTCCCAGCTGCCTTAGTTATTACAGCTCTGTCTACTTATCATCACATGTATTCTCTACATGTAATGTACTCACTACTAATTTCATTTTCATAACCTTCCAAGTCAGACATTTCTTCCAGAAAGCCCACAGAGACAATCATCCAAATGACTGTTTTATTCCAGTAACACATCCGGAAATAGGATGATGTCAGAGGAGAAGCAAGCAGAAAATAACACAGTTAATAAAAATTCTTTTTATTTTTTTTCCCAGGACACTGAAAATAGCACCTCTATGCTTCTATTTGAAATTCTCTGGCTCTAAGATGGAGGAGCTTCTGACTGAAATTGAGTATGTTGGCAGACATGCTGAACGAATACACATTCAAGAGTTCATAGCCTGAATCAGCGGAGTCAACCACTCTTAGAAAATTCAGATCACTGAAATTGGAGGATTTGGGGGATGAAGTTGCTGATAGGTAAAATTATGTTCACCTCCATCTTTGTACTTGAAAAATCAGTGTAAATCTAATAATTTCTCCCCCTAATTACCTGATTTATGTTCTGCCATGAATTTACTAGAAAAGTTCATGTACATAGAATCATGAAATATTCTGAGTTGGAAGGGATGCATCAGGATCATTGAGTCCAGCTCCTGGCCCTGCACAGGAGATCCCCAAAAATCACACAAGGTGCCTGAGAGCATTGTTCAAATGCTTCTTGAATACAGACAGGTTTCATGCTGTGACCACTTCCCTGGGGAGCCTGTTCCAATGACAAACCACTCTCTGAGTGAAACACGTTTTCCTGATATCCAACATAAACCTCCTCTGACTTAGCTTCATGCCATTACCTCAAGTCTTGTCACTGGTCATGAGAGTGAAGAGATCACAAGGAAGTGATCCTTCCTTCACAAGGAAGTTGCAGACTGCAATGAGGTCTCCCCTCAGTCTCCTCTGCTCCAGGCTGAACAGACCAAGTGTCCTCAGCCACTCCTCCTAAGGCTTCCCCTCCAGACCCTGCACCATCTTTGTTGCCCTCCTTTGGACACGCTCCAACAGCTTTATGTTTTTCTTACACTGTGGCACCCAGAACTGCCCCCAGCACTCGAGGTGAGGCTGCCCCAGCTCAGAGCAGAGCAGGACAATCCCCTCCCTTGCCCGGCTGATGCTGTGCCTGGTGCCCCCCGGGACACGGGTGGCCCTCCTGGCTGCCAGGGCACTGCTGACTCGTGTTCAACTTGCCATCCACCAGGGCCCCAGGTCCCTTTTCATGGTGCTGCTCTCCAGCCTCTCATTCCCCAGTCTGTCTGTACATCCAGGGCTGCCCCATCCCAGGTGCAGAATCCAGCACTTGCCCTTGTTAAACTTCACATGGTTGGTGATTGTCCATCTCTCTAATTTGTCAAGGTCTCTCTGCAGGGCCTCTCTGCTGTCAAGGGAGTCCACAGCTCCTCCCAATTTAATCTTGTCAGAAAATTTACTTAATATTCTTTCAAGTCATTCAGATATATTAAGGGATAGAACTTAGCCTAAACATGATTACCCATGTTTGGATGTTCAATCTGAAGTGCTTCTAGGAATCTGATCATCAAGTTGAGCACCCAAAAATCCAAATGAAGGTAAATTATGTCTGTGATTAGGTCTGGATTGAAAAAAACTATTACGACTAATGCCAGGGAGTAGCAGAAGCAGGCTGCTCAGCAAGGGGAACAGGGAGCTAAACATGACAATAAGGCAGGCAAGGGCAGAGACAAGGAGCAAAGGCTCACAGCACCCCAACAAGGAGAGCAGGACAGGTCCAGTGACAGTAACAAGGTTCAGCTAAGAATCCCAATCCTAAGACAAGTTCAGAGCCATGAGGCAGGTCCAAGGCCAAGCCAGGAAGTTGAGTCAGCAAGTGAGTGACAGGATCAGATCTGGAGACAGTAAACAAGATCAGCCACAGCCCAGACAAGTGACAGACAAGGGCACAGAGATTAGACAGGTCTGGGATGGAGCCAGACTGGCAGGTCAGGGCTGGAGTCACAGGGGAATATGGCCAGACACAGCCAGTGAAAATACAGTGGAGACTGAAGGGAAGGGTCAGAGTTTAAAAGAAGTTCCCACGCAAAGGGGACAGGCTGTCACTTGTCTCAGCATTGTCTCACACAGCAGTTCCTCTGGTGCAAGGCTGGACAGATGCACTGCAAAGGCTGGCCCTGAGGCCCAACAGCCACTTCACGCAGAAGGGAGAATGTGTTCAGGCTCCTGCCACCTAATTTCCACCCCTACCAGAAAAGTGGGTTTGAGCTGACCTACTGTACACTATGAATACCCTTATCTTTCGTAACACTTACTCATGATCTACTTTTTGGGTTTAAGACACGTGTTTGAAGGAAAAAGGGTTTGCTCTGCAAGAGACACGGAGCATTTCTGGAGAAATTTCCAAAGCATGCTTGTCCCTAGTGTACAACACTAGTGTACAACATACACTATTAATATATTTGCAGGTTTTATGTATTTGATATACACCGCACTTATGTTAATTATGTTAAATACACATGCATAGAAATACATATTTATACATATTTACCTATATTGCTTATTGTACACACAAACATGTATATTAATGCGTAACCTGACATATACTGAATTTGTGTTAAGGTTTGTTCTCTGTATTTCCATTTGTGTCTACAACATGAAAGACAACCCTTCTTTGTACACAGAATCCAAAGCGGTATACTTGAAGCAGAGAAAAGGTCAAAACAAGGTTAATCGCATTTCTTGACATTTCACAGAAAATGTGAGTTCTTTGCATGGTAAAAGTTTAAGGGAGCAGCTGGCAAAACTGGCAGAAAACTACGAAGTTGTGAAGAAATAGTCAATATATCAACACAAAAGATAAAAGCTGTATGTTAAGAGTAATTAGTAGGGCATTGTAACATAGTGGGAATGATACAATTACAAGTACAATATTAGCTCAATAATGATGAAAATAACCCAACTGTTTGTTTTGTGAAAGTGAGCTTTTTTTTCCCCCTAAACATACCCTATTTAGAAACTGGAGAGGAGTAACAAAAACAGAAAAAATGATTGCTAATGGCTTTCAAAATGCTACAGAATTCAAAAGCTTAACAGACAGAAACACATGTAATTAAAATGAATAAGCATATTTAAAAGAGTTTCTCCAATAAAAAGTCTAATTTTTGTTCCAACTTTTCTGCACTTTTCAGAGTAAAGTTGAATTCAAAGAAAAGTAGCCAAAGGGTAAGACTTGGAAACAGCCACGAAATATTTTTTCATAAGAAAAAGCCTCAAGCATGTTTTCTGGACTACAGTCTTTTTGATGGTTGTATCTTGAAAAAAATTTAGAAAAAAACCACAACTGGACTTCTAACACATCCTGTTTCATAAAGAGCTGTCACTGAGGTCTCCTGTGTGCAAACTATTAATCTCTGATGTTTCTAGATGCCTTTTGATAGTGTTTCCCCACCCTCAGTGGCAGCTCTCTGCTGCTCATTACTTGCCAAATGGCCATTTTTATAATATCCAAGGGACACTTCTTTCCACTAACTCAGATTGTAAAGTTAGCAGTCTTTAAACTTACCTTTGCAGGTTAGTGCATAGGGTATCCTCCAGCCCCTGAGAACCTGAAACACCAAGAGTGGTGTGATATCCCTTTGAGCAGTATTTCTGCACAAGGAGAAGGGGCAGCTGATGTTCAGTGGGTAGGCTGCAAGAGACTAGATAAGAGAATTGGAGGCTGTCACCCAGTTGCAGAAGTGTGGTACAGTTTACCCTGTCCACGAATTTCTCTGTGACACCTGACAAGTAAGTGTTCATCTGCTTTGTATTTCCAAAATGGAGACAATAGCACTCTCTGATATGAGTGGGTTAAGGAAGTGATACCAAAATGTGTGGTCTGTATAAGAGAGAAGATTTAATTCTGGTTATTTTGCAGCACCCTAAAAAGCTCCACTAGCCTTGGATGTAACTGCTTCATTTCTTCATCACAGATGACTAGTGATACAGCACTGTGATGGGTTATGAAAGGGCTCTGTTCTCACTTCAGAACATTCAGAGATGTCACACTATACACATATCCACTGAGAATTCAGTCTTACTCTTTTTAATATTGGCAGATTTGATATTTCTCCTTATGGAATTTTGAAGACTACTCTGCCTTGCAAAAAGGCAAAACTAACAAAAAGGATCACAAGAAATTTGGGAAAAAATTAGAGCTACATGTAGATCATGGCACTTTCTTCCTTTTTCTCTATTTTTAAGATCATGTACACTTCCCAGAAGATTAATGAACCCAGCTCCCAGTTTAAACTTTTGCTGGCATAATGAATATACTTTCTTCTAATTCTATTCAGTTTTAATAGATACAGCATATCTTTCATAGGTACTTTTTAAACAAAAATTAATGCCACACTACAAGATTAATTGCTGAATGGGATTACAATGTTTGCACAGTTATGGAAAAAATCTATTGAAATAAAAATAATTTAGTAAATTCCTTATAGCAAAGCTGCACTTTCTGGATGTGGAATAAGTGGTCTAAGGAAGAATGAGCTGCCAACTACATACAAAAATAGAAAATACTGTAAAGTTAAATATGTTTAAGTCTGTTTAACAGACTACTTGTTATTCTATTAAAAAAAACCCCAGGATAGAAACAAAGTCTAATTCTACCATAAACCAGCAAGTTTATCTATAACCAGGCACAAACTACATTAAAATAATCTATTGTGATATTACCTGCACAGGATTACCCACACAGCCTAAACATCATTAGTACTCAAGGCATATGGTGTATTATTTTGTCTAACTGTACTTAAAATATTGTTGTGTCGCCAGCTAATTGAGTCAAAACAGCTGTGTTCATTAGCAGACAGTCAGGTCTTTGGTAACAGGACTCTAATTACAAGCATAATAGCTGTTTATACTTTATTAAGCTTATCCTAAAGTTTTGAACTTTTTTGCAGAAGAGATGATCAACTCATTAGACAGGTCAATAAAAGCAATAGACATATCTGAGATGACATTGAGAATAAATTCATACATATTAATATACTCTGCTTTGACATTATGACCTTTTCGTGACCAATACCTATCTTTTGCACAGTATATTTCGCATCAAGGCACTTTTACACTTCACTATCTTTCAAACTCTGCTAGTCTAGTATGCTGTGCTGACGTGAAGAATTTGGGTCCCAAAGTACAAGAAACCTTCAGCCTTCTGGAAAAAAAGTATAGACCTAGATGTATCACTGTGGTCTGCCAGATGCCATCCAAAGGATGTCTGTAGAGTAAGCACTGAGATTTTATACTCTTGAAAATCAGAAATTACTTCTCTACCCTTGCCCAACTCAAACTTCTCCTAAAGAGTTTTGATTAACATAAATTTATAAACAGCATAATACCCCTTAAAATAATGCCAGTATGTAATCAGAAGACTGGATAAAAATACTACTATGAAAATTAGAAATACAGGCCATATTTGCAAACTAGCTTAGGAGCACACTGGCATATTTCCATCTCAGCTTTCCCAGTTCATCAATGCTTTCCTCCTCAGCCTATGACAAGTAGCTTTTGAAGCCCTGGCCATAATATAACACGTGTGTTTCTTCAGTTCTCACTAATGTAACCTGCTTTTGTTGATATGACTATATATAATGACAGGCTTTTTGTCTGGTCATAAAACATCTTTATCAATCACAACAGTATTTAGAAAACAATCACCATATATTGAATGCAAATTATGAAACGAAGAGGACCAGTATTCAGAAAGTGCTGAATGTTAAAATATTGTCAACACCAAACCATCAAACATTTCAAAGACCTTGACTTACATGCTTAGAAACAGAACTAGCTTTAGTATGAATTTGGGTAAGCATGCTCATTTCAAGGCAAGTGCTGGACAGTGGAAAGCCACCAACACAATATCACTACTTAATAGGAACAAAAAAATAAAACATGATCTTTTATTAATTTCACAATGGGCAGAGTCATGGAAAGTATTTTGAGAGCTTAAATACAGAGGCAAGCAAGGTCACAGTCTTTTCATTTGGTTAACAGCTAGAACTGCTAGAGTAGACTGAGAGTGAAGCAAACATTATCTTCTTTCCCATTCCAGAGTCCCTGGTACTTTCTTTGATAAAGTTGTGGTACACCAAGAAACACTACAAGGATAAATTTTCATCACACGTAATTTTCTTCTCAATAAAAGTTGTACGAATTGGACACTGTTCTGCAGAAGACAAAATCAAGATTGTTCTTGAACTAATTATGAACTAATGATAAAAACTTACCTCTTTTCTGCAATAAATCAGATCTTCTGCAACTAAAAGCTCCAATATTTGCAATTTGTGAATGCTATTTATTTACTCAATGGATAAATAAGTTACCACATGCAAACGAAGATCTTACTCAAAGATAACACTGCTGAGCTGGGTACTGGAGAAGTAGTTTGCAATCCAGAAAAACCAGTCTGGAAGCAACCTCAAGACAATATCTTATCTTACCTACCATGGTGCAGGATCACAGAATCATAGAATGGCTTTGGTTGGAAGGGACATTAAAGATCATCAGTTCCAGCCCCCCTGCCATGGCAGGAGCACTCCTTGCCAGATCAGGTTGCTCAGAGCCCCATCCAGCCTAATATGCTGCAGGGATGGGGCATCCGCAGCTTCCCTGTGTAACTACTGCCTTGCCTCTCTCACAGCAAAGAATTTTTTCAAAATACCTAGTCTTAAACTTCTCTCAGTTGGAATCTATCCTCCCTTGTTCTGTCACTACATGCTCTTGTAAAAAGTTCCTCACCATCTTTCTTGTAGGCTCCCTTCAGGTATTGAAGGGCTGCAGTTAGGTCTCACCAAAGCCTTCTCTTCTCCAGGCAGAAGAAACACAATTATCTCAGCCTTTCCTCACAGGAAAGGCTCTAATCCCTATGATCATCTTGGTGGCCTCCCCTGGACTCACTCCAGCAGCTCCATGTCGTTCCTGTGCTGGGACCCCAGAGCTGATGCAGCACTGCAGGTGGGGTCTCAGCAGAGCAGAGCAGAGGGGCAGAATCCCCTCCCTGGCCCTGCTGCCCACGCTGCTCTGGATGCAGCCCAGGACACGTTTGGCTCTCTGGGCTGGGAGTGCCCATGGCTGGGTCATGTCCAGCCTCTCACCCCCCAGCACCCCCAAGTCCTTCTGGGCAGGGCTGCTCTGATCTGTCCATTCCCCAGCCTGTGCTGGTACCAGGGCTGCTCTGACCCAGGTGCAGCACCTTGCACTTGGACTTGTTAAACCTCATGAGATTCCCATGGGCAAGACCAGTGGGATCTATCTCATTAGAGAAATATGCAGATGAATGTAATGCCAACAATGAGTGAGACTCCATGTCCTCCACACACACTACTGGAGAGCTTCACTATCATATGATTAAACCACAAATTACACTACAAAGGAGAAAAAAAGAACATAAGGCAAATATAATTCAAAGGAAGACTGAGAACAAATGTGGCAAGAGGTACAAAATTGCATCTTGTAATGTGACTATGACTATGCTGGCTTATTTATTTCAAGTTGTTGATGTTGTGTGTGCACTGTATTGTTTGAGATTTTTTACAAATATTTTCCCATGGATGATATTTAAAATGCAAGCCAAAGTGTGTGGAGGAACCATTACAAACACTTTCCATTTCCTTTGACAGGAGGCTCTGAGGGTCATGTTTCTGTGAAGGTTATTTGAGTTCTTACAATCAGGATTTACTTTTTGCCAGAAGTCTCTAATATTTACTTAATATTTGCTGCTTTCATTAACATTTCAGTCAGCAAGTTTACTTGCTTTAACACTTGCAGAAGCAAATACAAAAAGAGTTTAAACTTTGTAGCACTTAATTCAACTTTAAAAATATTTTATGAAATTGTCAACATTTACTTACCTCTAACACCATATCAGACTTCAAATACTGAAAGAACAACTAATTCTAAAGTAAAATAAAAATAATGTATTGAAATATATAAGCACCTGCATGATTATTATATAGCCAATAAGATAGCATTTAGAAACGTTAACCTGATTTTTTTAAACTTCCACCTAATGAAGTCTGATGTACTGCGAAATATTTCAGAGAAATCACAAGATGTTACTAGCATGGGACTTTTAAAATTAGAGTAGAAACAACATTCATGGGCCCTATGTTTAAACAACAATAATATCCTAGTCTACTCAAAATATGCCAGACCTTCAAAAACAGTGAAAAATTCAAGAATTAAATGGATCATTCTTGCATCTCTCCAATAACTCTTAAGAGAGAGTCTTTGAATCAAACAAGACCTGTTGTAATACATAAACAAAGTCAGCTATAGATAAATTGAAAATCTGAAAGGTATTGTAGCCTTCCCATCAGCACTATCACCAGCAGAAGTATTCAAAGTAATATAATACAGCTGCTCTTCTTTTGCCCTGCATTCACAGAGTGGATAGACCTAAGACCATACACAATACAATGACTATTATTTTCAATTAGTTAAAAAAACACCCAAAAAGACAAAAATAAAAAATCACCTCACCCTGGCATATAAAACACTAAGTTGCAACCTGGAATATGTAGAAGAAGCAAATTAGATGAGTTAAGAATCTGCCAACTCGATATAGTTCTGCTTCAACTGGATTTCATGTTTCCAAGTGTTAGGCAGCATCAAATCACAATGCATTAACGCAGTGTACTACAAGAGCACTGTTTAAATGGTGCTGCTACCCATCACAGCGTGCTGCATCTGGTTACCATTAAACCTTAAGCAGTGATTAGAGTAATGGAAAACAGAATTTTGGTGGGTTTTTACAGAGACAAAAGCTGAAAAGTTGTTGATCACTAAGAGTCTTTTACTGTCAAAAGGGAGAAGGGTTGGTGCCGAACATTTGAGGAGGAAAAGTTGGTTACTGAACACTAAAATGTGGGTCACTCAAGAGATCTGCCAAACTTTTTACATACGTAGAATAAAACTATCATTTGTGTGGTTAGGACTCCAGTTTCCTGAAGAATTATACTAAAGTTATATTCCTGCATCTGAGAGTTTTGTTGCAGCATGACAATTAGTGAAAAATATATTCTAGGAGGCTAAAAAATTTTAGTGTCTTTTATTAGTGTTGACTGCTAAAATTGTACTGCGTAGTAATCACAAATACCATAACTCAATATTCCATATATGTATATCTGTATGTACAATTTATGCATGGAAGTTTCAGTTTATTAATCTAGACCATTTGTTTTCCTCAGTATCTCAATATTGCAGTCTCAAACACAGTTTGGTATTGTTCCAAAAAGCTGCTCTAAAAAATGATTCCTGATAAGCTAATAGCTTGAAAAGAACAAAGCTAAAGATAAACAGTAAAGCACTTGGTCTGCAAATCAGATGCAAGAGAGAGAGAGAGAAGACTAACATTGTAAATCACAGAGATGTTCAAGGTTAGGGGACAGTTTGATGGATGAATTCTACCATTCTGGAGTGTTTTAATCGAAGACCCTGTAGAAGAGATCTCTTGTATAGGTGGACAACTTTCTTTCTCTCTATGCTGCAAAGGAAGCCTCTGCAGTAAGCCCTAAGAAAGCATATTACCTAACTGTTAGACCAAAGGTCCTTCTAGCCCACCAATCTGGGCAGTGCTCTGAGGAGGATGCTTAGGAATTTTAAAAGGCTTTTTAAAGTTTAATTCTTTCAAGGTATAAATGGTGAGAGTAACTGGGCCCTGGCACAGATTGCTAGAGAGGTTGTGGAGTTCCTATTCTGTGAGGAACTCAAAAGCTGTCTGCTAGGAGACACTCAAATGCTGTCTTCACTGCAACATAGTATTCTTCCCTTCTTTAAGACTTCTCATACTCCTGAATTTCGAGGGAAAATGTAATGAAATGTCTAAATTGATTTTTTTCAGTGTGTTTTTCTGAAAAAGTGTCCAAAAAGCGAGGTTGAAATTAACTCAAATATGTCCTTTCTGGGTTGCTCCTTTGTACAGATGCTTGGTAATGAAAAAAGCTATTATATATGTAAATAGATAGAGTTTACTTGTAAAAAACATTTAATCTTCTCAAAGCTGCTTCATAAGCTATTCAAGTGCTGTAAAAATCTAAAACATATTACTTCCAAATTATCTTCCTACCAACAATTCATGGTATATGCTGCATAATCCCCATGTCTAACTATGAGCACTGAAAATGGTTCAATAATTCCTTGAAATAAAAGGCTTTTTTTTTCCTCTAACTTCACAGTTATCATGAATATTTTATCTTTTTTTTAGGGAATACATTTGTAGATGTAACTAAACATCAACATCTTGAATTCTCTTTACCTTTGGAAACACCTGCTATATAAGCATTAACCCTTTTACAACTCTCTCTTAACCATGTGCAGAAAGCTCAGATTTTGCATGGATTTGGTTTAATATAT
>VZTG01008123.1:217022-293992 GCA_013397845.1 Melanocharis versteri | reverse complement strand
AAAAGACCTAAAACTGCTTATCTGGTAGTCTTAATATGCAAAGTGGGAATTATTATCTAATAGGCTCCCTTAGGGATTGTTGGGTCATGCTCTGTTTCCCATTTCTTTTAAAGACTGGGAAATTATTTTAAAAATAATTAATGGTGAATTTATGTAGATGGAATAAATTTTGGGACTTTGGAAATAAATTTAGTGTATGAAGTGATTAATAAATCATATACACTTCAGTAAAACCAAAGGTAAACCCCTGTCTTTTGAAGGGCAAGGAATTGGACTTTAATGATCTTTATGGATCCCTCCCAACTCAGGCTATTATATGGATCTATGATTCTAAATTATATTTGCAGGATGAATGACTGACCTGAGAAATAATAACTGAAAGGTGTGTGGAAGATCATGATAGATAACTGGGGGAATGTAGGGTTTTCCTGTCACACCAAGGGCCTAAAGGTGGCCTAGAGAGAAACTTCCAGCAGTAGTGATGGAGCTATCCTGTGTCAGTGACATGATAACTTCACCAACACCCTGTGAAGGTGCAAATTCATGTGTCAGAAAGGAATAAAGAGTTGCTGAAGGCTTAGAGAATGATGAGTGGACTGGACATTCTGTGCAGCACGGTACTCAAGGACTTGAACCTATTTAGTTTAAGCAGAGGTAATTTGTCCCAGCCTGTGTCTCTATAAGGCACAGAATATGAGGCTGGAAAACGTTGACAAAGCAGTTATAAGGAAATAAAGTGCTGTAAAGTTGGAAGTTAGGCAAAGGTAGACTCTAGGTGCACATTTCTATAATAATGGTAATAAACCACTGAAGTAGTTTTTAAAGGATGATTTTGGGTTCTCTGCCTGGAGTTTTTAAAATCAAGATTCCTTGGGTTTTATTTTTTCTGGAAAATATATTCTACTTCAAGTAGGAATTGATTTAGACTGAACCTATAGTTGTGTTATGGGAACATTGTGTCGTGATATTGATCATTGTGTTATTGATCATTGTTAGAACTGTTTTTATCATTTCTAAGCTGATTTACTCGAGACTACCCAGTGAGACACTGACAGGATAGTACCTATTCCTGCTGATTCCCAGCCTAGGGTGTTGTCCTCGAAACGACACAACTTCCTCCTAAATAAGGGAAAGGCTGGAATTTCTTAAATTAACATTCCTTTATACATGCATGTGTGTGTGAGAGTCCTGCTTTCATGCTCGGTGTGGGAGGTTACAGGGAGCTCTTTCCCCATCTGAGCACCTTGCTCAGGAACAGTTCTCAAGCTGCACTTTGTGCTGGGTGAGTGCAGCAGCGTGGAAACCCCACCCAGGGCCAAGCTGAACCTCAGTCTGCAGCCTCCAGACAGCTGATGTCACTCTGGGAAGGCTCTTCTTGGAAGCCAGGGCAGATCTCCCACATACACCCCATATCAGATGAAGAATGTGCTTTACTCAGTTCCCTTGGAGCCATCAAAGCTTTTTTCATTACAATTTTGGCTTTCCTATGCTGCACTGGCTCCCAAGTCATTACTTTCCTCTGCTGAGCAGGAAGTTCGTGTTTCAGATGCTTCTTTTTCATAATGCGTGTTCACTTTCAACCCCAACAATATTTTTTATTAATGACGAGTCTTTCTCTTTTTTTCCTTTTTTTTTTTTCTTTGCTGAAATGCCTGTGTTGGTTGGTTAAATAGTTCCTATCACACAGATCTGGAATTGTTTGCTGACACGCAGAAAAGGTGTACTGCCTGAAAGGGAGGATATAAGGAAAGACTGTTCTGAGGTCTGTTTTTGTGGAATCCTGAATGTGTGTGTGTCCCACCAGCCCAGAAGGCCAAATCTTTATGTCCTTGCTCAGATGCTTGGATATGAGAGGTGCTCTGAAATTTTTCAGTCCAGCTGGGCCAGTTCCAGAGTGATTCAGTGTCACTCCTTAAGTCATTTGGTATTCTTTATGTTTGATGTAGCGTCGTGTGGAGAGGCAGCACAAGGATCTCTGTATTTTTCAGCGTTTCACAGCAAGAGAGGCAGCCGTGCAGAGAAGTGTGTGCATCACCTCGCTGATGGGAGAACAGATCCCCACTGGATTCCAGCACAGGCTGGGAGAGGGAGCTGTGGTGGACACCTGCCAAGGGAAAAGCTGCAGGGTCACCAGTCGTGGTAATACGCCGGCTTCAGTTCATCTTTTCTTTTGCTGTTACTGAAATGGCAGGACAGGATTAATAGCAAGGAAGTAACTTTTGAATAGCAGGAGTTTGTAAATGTCAGACTCAGCGTGTCAGACTAGTCTGCCACAAAAAAATCCTGCTGCATTTTTCTTTTTGCGTTTTCTGTCATTCACAAATAGCCTGTGTTTCAGACTCATTGTTTAATGGTTCTAGGCATATTCATAACAGAAATATTCATTTTGACTACAGAGAGGGAAAAAAGGCGTCTTTTTTCAGTTGCTAATGTAAC
Organism: Melanocharis versteri; assembly: GCA_013397845.1. Classification (NCBI taxonomy): domain Eukaryota; kingdom Metazoa; phylum Chordata; class Aves; order Passeriformes; family Melanocharitidae; genus Melanocharis; species Melanocharis versteri. The sequence goes on along the minus strand of VZTG01008123.1, from coordinate 291,556 downwards.
AGTTATCTGAACGTATTGGGATGTGTAGATGGTAGCAGACAAAATTTGACTGGGGTTCTCTGACAAAGAGAGAATGAAAAGCTCACTCTGGGTTTTAAAGTTCTTTAAAGAATGTACATCAGCAGCAATCAGGTCTAACAGGCTGAGGTGGGGTGAGAATAATCATTTACATCTTATGCTTACAGGAGAAATATNAAACCAAAGGTAAACCCCTGTCTTTTGAAGGGCAAGGAATTGGACTTTAATGATCTTTATGGATCCCTCCCAACTCAGGCTATTATATGGATCTATGATTCTAAATTATATTTGCAGGATGAATGACTGACCTGAGAAATAATAACTGAAAGGTGTGTGGAAGATCATGATAGATAACTGGGGGAATGTAGGGTTTTCCTGTCACACCAAGGGCCTAAAGGTGGCCTAGAGAGAAACTTCCAGCAGTAGTGATGGAGCTATCCTGTGTCAGTGATATGATAACTTCACCAACACCCTGTGAAGGTGCAAATTCATGTGTCAGAAAGGAATAAAGAGTTGCTGAAGGCTTAGAGAATGATGAGTGGACTGGACATTCTGTGCAGCACGGTACTCAAGGACTTGAACCTATTTAGTTTAAGCAGAGGTAATTTGTCCCAGCCTGTGTCTCTATAAGGCACAGAATATGAGGCTGGAAAACGTTGACAAAGCAGTTATAAGGAAATAAAGTGCTGTAAAGTTGGAAGTTAGGCAAAGGTAGACTCTAGGTGCACATTTCTATAATAATGGTAATAAACCACTGAAGTAGTTTTTAAAGGATGATTTTGGGTTCTCTGCCTGGAGTTTTTAAAATCAAGATTCCTTGGGTTTTATTTTTTCTGGAAAATATATTCTACTTCAAGTAGGAATTGATTTAGACTGAACCTATAGTTGTGTTATGGGAACATTGTGTCGTGATATTGATCATTGTGTTATTGATCATTGTTAGAACTGTTTTTATCATTTCTAAGCTGATTTACTCGAGACTACCCAGTGAGACACTGACAGGATGGTACCTATTCCTGCTGATTCCCAGCCTAGGGTGTTGTCCTCTAAGCCACACAACTTCCTCCTAAATAAGGGAAAGGCTGGAATTTCTTAAATTAACATTCCTTTATACATGCATGTGTGTGTGAGAGTCCTGCTTTCATGCTCGGTGTGGGAGGTTACAGGGAGCTCTTTCCCCATCTGAGCACCTTGCTCAGGAACAGTTCTCAAGCTGCACTTTGTGCTGGGTGAGTGCAGCAGCGTGGAAACCCCACCCAGGGCCAAGCTGAACCTCAGTCTGCTGCCTCCAGACAGCTGATGTCACTCTGGGAAGGCTCTTCTTGGAAGCCAGGGCAGATCTCCCACATACACCCCATATCAGATGAAGAATGTGCTTTACTCAGTTCCCTTGGAGCCATCAAAGCTTTTTTCATTACAATTTTGGCTTTCCTATGCTGCACTGGCTCCCAAGTCATTACTTTCCTCTGCTGAGCAGGAAGTTCGTGTTTCAGATGCTTCTTTTTCATAATGCGTGTTCAATTTCAACCCCTAACAATATTTTTTATTAATGATGAGTCTTTCTTTATTTTTCCTTTTTTTTTTCTCTACTGAAATACCTATGTTGGTTGGTTAAATAGTTCCTGTCACACAGATCAGGAATTGTTTGCTGACACGCAGAAAAGGTGTACTGCCTGAAAGGGAGGATATAAGGAAAGACTCTTCTGAGATTTGTGTTTGTGGAATCCTGAATGTGTGTGTGTCCCACCAGCCCAGAAGGCCAAATCTTTATGTCCTTGCTCAGATGCTTGGATATGAGAGGTGCTCTGAAATTTTTCAGTCCAGCTGGGCCAGTTCCAGAGTGATTCAGTGTCACTCCTTAAGTCATTTGGTATTCTTTATGTTTGATGTAGCGTCGTGTGGAGAGGCAGCACAAGGATCTCTGTATTTTTCAGCGTTTCACAGCAAGAGAGGCAGCCGTGCAGAGAAGTGTGTGCATCACCTCGCTGATGGGAGAACAGATCCCCACTGGATTCCAGCACAGGCTGGGGGAGGGAGCTGTGGTGGACACCTGCCAAGGGAAAAGCTGCAGGGTCGCCAGTCGTGGTAATACGCCGGCTTCAGTTCATCTTTTCTTTTGCTGTTACTGAAATGGCAGGACAGGATTAATAGCAAGGAAGTAACTTTTGAATAGCAGGAGTTTGTAAATGTCAGACTCAGCGTGTCAGACTAGTCTGCCACAAAAAAATCCTGCTGCATTTTTCTTTTTGCGTTTTCTGTCATTCACAAATAGCCTGTGTTTCAGACTCATTGTTTAATGGTTCTAGGCATATTCATAACAGAAATATTCATTTTGACTACAGAGAGGGAAAAAAGGCGTCTTTTTTCAGTTGCTAATGTAACAGTTATCTGAACGTATTGGGATGTGTAGATGGTAGCAGACAAAATTTGACTGGGGTTCTCTGACAAAGAGAGAATGAAAAGCTCACTCTGGGTTTTAAAGTTCTTTAAAGAATGTACATCAGCAGCAATCAGGTCTAACAGGCTGAGGTGGGGTGAGAATAATCATTTACATCTTATGCTTACAGGAGAAATATCTCCGTAAAACAAGTGATTAAAGTGCACCACTGGGCTCTGAAGTCTGTCTTTTGAAAAACTGATTCTTTGAAAGCTGCCTTCTCGTTTGTCAGTGTCAGGGAAACCGTTTTTATTTTAGGAATTCTTTTATGTCTCTATGATAATATAAGACTCCAGTGCAGGGGAAATATTTTTACTTTGGCTTTGGGCCAGTTTGACTGCCTGTCCTGATTGTCAAGAACAGAATAAAAACCCCACTGGACTGAGAAGAGGTTATTTTCAAAGCAAACATGACTGATACAATAACACAAGACTCAGAGAAAGACATGGGATTTGCACTTACAGATCTCTTGGTGCTTTTGTAAATCTAATCCCAAAAAATAAGCCCTTCTCATTACAACCATGTAAGAGAGATTCTGCACAGCTGTGCAACTGAATAAAGCATAAAAATAAAGCTTTAAAGGACAGCTGTTACAAGTGTTCACTGTTCACTTTTTGTTTACTTTTAAAGTGAATATTTGATTCTCAGTAATGATGAATTTTCATCATTTTCAAATAGAAACACTTCCTCACTTTGTCAGGGATGTTACCTGGTCATGTAAACGGAGGGCTTAGGCCAGGAATTTATATCATCTAATCTTTCCTAGCACTGCTTCTCTTTAAACTTATCACTAGCACAGCCTCCCTACTGCTGCTTTCTCAGTTGTAATCTGGGGCAGAGGTGCGTGCATGTCGTTAGCTGCACATGTCCCAGGGCCAGCAGAGAGTTATAAAACCTGATAAAAAGCTGTTACTGACAACTCATCCTAATGGGGAATTCCAAATTCAGAAAGTAACAAGAGCAGATGTGATCAGGAAAAAAAGCAATGACTAACAGACACAAAACCAGAGAGCTATAACTATAAATACAAACAAATCATTGTGTTGTGCTCGCTTTCATCATGACAGACAACCTTTCACTACAACAATACATACACAGCAATAAACGCTGGAAAATCCTGGAGCAGGTCCTCAGCAGGGATAAATTCTCACAGCTCCATGACAACAGCATTGTGGCAATTTATACCTGACAAAGGCCTGCTCTTTACAGAACAACTCCACCTCTTTTGGAGTGGAATTCATCTTTTTGCAGAGAGGTATTTACCTTCCCTGGTGTAGGCTTAGCAAGTAAATCCTGCATGAGGGGTTGGAAGGCAAATAGGTCTTATGCTGCTTTGCTGCATCAGAGTATTTCACCTGCTGTGTTGTTGCATTGTTCAGATAAACGGTTTGGCCTCCAAAGAATTCCTAATAGGAAAGGCTTTGCTAACTAATGTGAAAGTCAGCTGGTGTCCCCTGAGATGCTATAATTAAGATACAGCAGATGCTGAAACTTTTCTTCAGAAGGTGCTAGTGATTAAGATATCATGTGTAGTAGACATATGCATTTGCTGAGATACAAGGGAGAAAACAGGGATTATGTGGGATCCCTGTTTCATGAGCAAGGAGTGAGATGCAGTGTGTGCTGGGAGATTTGTTTAGACAAGCTCATGGCAAAAGAATTAACTTGGGAAGTGTCTGGCTGATTAAGAGCAAAAACGTTGCTGACGTGTGGAAGCTGGAGGGCATATAGAGAATTTGTACTTTGGCAAAAGAACTACTTGATAGGTCCAAGGAGGAGACAACAGCCTAATTTTTTTAATGCATTCCCCTTTACTCACTTTATTTGGATTACTGCATGTCATCCTGCTTTGCTCCGTAACCAACACATGGAGGCACTTCTGGAGGAAAGTTTGAGTCTTGTCTTTCTCTCTCTGCTTTGGAAGCTCTCAAATCTCTTGCCCTTCTCTGAAGTATGGAGTGATTTCATCTAAATTTGTGCTTTCTTTTCTGCATTACTGCTTGTCTGCTGTTTCTTTTTGCTGAAGATACCTTGCCTAGTGAGTATCTGCTCCTTGTGACAGGGTGTGTCTTTCTGATGTGCTGAAATTCCTTCCAGCAGCTGATTCTGGAATACTGATGTTCCAGTCTCAGTGCCTCTTCATGAATCAGAGCAAGGAAATTGCTGCTTAAGCACTGTTTATGCAAACTTTGGTTCAAAAACTGAGTGGTGTTTCCGTTAAGGATTCTGAAAATGCACTTAGACTGTACAATATTGAAGTCTTTGCTCCAGTGATGGATAAAGAGGCTTTAATGTGTTCAATTAAAGCTTCACAATTCTTCTCATGGTAACAGGTTGTGTTATCACCCTACGAGAACTGTGAAGTGAGTTAATAGTGATCAAAATATCTGCTCTACCTGCATCTCAGTTTTCCTACATTACTGGCATGTTAGCTCTGCTGTCTTGCCTAAATTCCAGCTAAAAAAATTATGTTCTGCCCACCTTAATTGTAACTCCTTCTGAAAAGCTCAGCACTGCTTCAGCTCCCCTACTTATCCTTTATTTCTGCTCCAACCTGTTGAGCAGTTACTGGGAGCTGTCAGGCTATGGAGCTCTAGTTGTGTTTTCTACAAATAATCTACAAGTTAATTTTCACAGCACTTTCTTAGGACAAAAGGCAATGTATGAGTTATTCCTTCCCAATACAGCTGTGTAATTTCAGATAAAAATCTGAAGAACTAAGGCGAGCTAAGTGAATATTTCTGGGAGCTGTGTTGGCACTGTGCATTCAGTATGCTTTTGTATGTGTTCAATTTGCAGTAAATAAATTAAAATATTTTCAGAGCTAAAAAACATTTATGAAATAACATGACAAAACCGCCTGTAATCTCTTCAAAGTGTGAACTGCAGTTCAACAAATGTGTCACTTCTATTTTAGCTGATATAGCAAAAATGCATTCAATTTTTATGACATTTTTCTCTTAAGCACTGCGAAACATTCTAGAAGTTTTAGAAGTTATGGATTACCATCACCTTCATTTGAGAAGGGAATGTACTGAATCTCAGAGGGAATTTAAATGAATTGGAGAGGAAATTTCGAAGTACTGAAAACTTCAGTTTTGAAATCATCTTATTTCTGAAATGTAAAATCATTTGTCCTTGGTCTGAGAAAAAGAGCCAGATCTGCTTCTCATCCTAGATGATCATGGCTGTAACAGCATTTACCACTGGTTTGTCTGTTGTAATGCTGAGAACTTCAAGTACATGGGTTTTCCACATCTCTGAAGTTACAAAATTTTAGCTTATTGAAAACCTGAAATGCTTAAACAAAGAACAAGATAGTTTAAAAACCTGGTAAAGGATTTAACTTCTGTTGTCACAGGATGCACTGTTCATAAACCAATGTAAAAAGAAGGGTAAAAAATCAATTCTGCATGTTCATGCAATTCTTCATCGTGTTCATTGGCATATCAGGGACTTTAATGAGACGTGTCTGGCAGTCAGACATGGATTGAATGAACAAGTTTAAAGAGCTATAAGTTATATTTATAGACCTATCATTCATATAAGCCAGATATCCAGTGTGTGCTGGTGAGTTTCACCTAAAAGAACAAAGAAATTTGACCTGCTGCTCTGCGATGCAGCTTTGGGTCGTGGTCACTTTTCAAGCCCTTTATCTCTTCAGATTTCAGTGAACAGCTGTAAGGACAGGTCAGCATCTAAACACACGTTAGAGATGGGTACCAGATTGTGATGGAAACATCAGCTCTACGGGGCTGAAAGAAGGGAAATCATGGAAAGGAAATGGATTCTGGCTTTATGGTAACAAATAAGGCCCGTGCTGTTGTGGGCTTACTGACCAGCAGTGGGCTGGGATGGTCTGTTAAATTCTCTGCTGGTTGTTCTGTCATGTAACATTCAAGAACATTTCAAAGCAGAAGAATCCACATCTTTTTGATCATAAATCCTGAGCGTTTCTGGGCAGAGACCTGGAACATCTGCTGTTTTGTGAAGAATGAGGAACACACGGTCCTTTGTAAATAATAAATGATAAAAATAAAGCATGAGTAACCGTGCTGTAAAAAGAGAGCAGCAAATGCATTGAGAAATATCAACAGCAGGACCAGGATTACCGAATGAGCTATAACTTATTATTTGTCATTTAACTTTAGAGTTTTAACTCCTAAACTTAACTACTTAATTGACAAAGGAAAGACTTCTACAAAATTGTATTTTAAAAAAATTAAAATATGGAGCTTCAGGTAGGATTTGTCAAAAACTAGAGACTATCAGAAAGGCAGTAATGAGAAAAATACAAAACCTGATAAAACACAGTTTGAACAAAAGAATAAAGTTTGAGTTCTGTCTACTTACAGCTTATCAGGAAAAGTAATGAATTTTTGTGGGATGTGGAATGCTCTGATAATCTTCTGAATAATACTGAATGTCTCTGTCATAGTACATGCATTTAGTAAAAGTTTTTCCACAGAGTAAAATGATATTTTGAGCTGTTGTTAGAGTTTGCCAAGGGTAGCGTAGAGATGAGAATAGAATATGTTTACTTAATATGTATTTTTTTTTTTAACTAAGAAATTGACTTTATAAAGTGTTCTCTGGCAGGTCAGGCTTAGGTGATAGCAGAATCATGAGAAATTTGTACATGTTAAATTCAGGAATTTTAATGTTTAAAATTTTATCTCTAAATAAAACAATTTTTGTGTTTGAAGATTTTAATTTTTTTGTTTCTTCACAAAAAGCAGAGTTCTCTGTATAACTGGCATCTTTTATTGCAACTTCAAAATGAAATTCAGGGACTCCTGTCCTGTAAATATTTTATATAACCTAAGGACAGAACTGATCCTGCCCGTGAATACCAGATACACCACTTACTTCTTTCAGTAGTTTTTTCCTTCCCATGATAGTATGTAATATATTTTCAGGATCATACTATAATAATGTCATGATAAGAAAACTTACTGATTTCTTAGACAATCTCGTTACTGTAATAAATCTAGCTTGCTTTTCCAAGTCCAGCTCTGAGTTCCAGCCTCTGAGTGATCCCAGGAGGCACAGAGCTCCAGAGACACTGCTGTGATAGACTTTCATGTGTCACTTCAGTGTCTCCACTCTTTATTTCCCTGTGTTTTAGAAAAACAGCACAGGAACTGAACAGTATGAGTATGGCTTCCTCTGCTCTATCAGTAATACCTGATCTGTCTTATCTCAAGTGGTCTCCACATGCATCCTTTTATTATTGTCTTCTGCACCAGAAAGAAAATTTAGTTTTTATTATTCTGCTACATCCTATTCGCACTTTATATATTTATCTTCAAAGTCTGGTGACGTGTGCTCCATGTGTGGCAAGATGTCATCTCTGGCTGTAAATCTATCTATCTATCTATCTATCTATCTATCTGTCTCTCTCCATCATTCTATCTATTAAAAGAGGAGAGAAAGGGTAAAGAAGAGAATGATTGGCACTGGAAATAATTATATTTTTTGTGACAAACTTTAGCACATTATTTATAGGCAAATCTGTCCCGTTAAATCTTGACAGAGGGATGTGTCAGCGGAATTTCCCGTAATTGTTTGATACTCTCAAAGTGATCCATGCTGCAGGTACCCCATAGTCCCTGATGAAGGCAGGGAACAGTGCAGCAATGCTCTTTTTCCTGTAGAAGTTCCCTGTGGAAGTTTTGGAGCAACATCTTTAAGAATATTGCCAGAAAATCCACTGTATTTGTGTGCTCATACAAAACCACACTAATGGGAGAGAGCTGCTTTGTTCCATGAAAAGTACTTCCAGGTAGTGGCTTTACTCACAGTGACAGGCAGTTGTGATGATCCAGAAATAATTCTCAGGACTGTAATTTTTTTCCTGCAACAATTAGCTGGAGTCTGCAGAATTCCTCACTGAGGGTTGGAACCAGAAAAAGCAGAGCTGACTAATGGAGCAGCGTGTAAGTGGTATAGAGGTCATCCACCCATAGAGAACTAGAAAATGGTGTTCCACATTCTTTTAGCAGAGCAGCATTTTAGAGACGAGCCGGGTATTTTTCCACCAGACTATATTTAATATTCCAGAGCATGACGTGTTCTTCTGAGTTTGAAATGCTTGACTATGGGAGATGTTTAGATATTTCACTGTCTCCCACCTAAAGCTGGGAACACTGAGAATGTGCAAACCCCTTGGCAGCTGCTGCCATCTGACAGGAGGGTGCTTGACTTGAGTGTGTGATGGTCAGTGTGAGATGAGCAGTGTCAGACACTGAAATGCACCCGTGAAGTGATGGGGTTGATTTTCAGTCCAGTCCTTGCCTACAGCTGGTTTTTCTATTTTATTTTAACCGTGAGGCACGGAGTCAGGGTATGGCTCTTCTCACTGTTGGGAAAACTGGCAGGAGAGACCCTAAAAGCTTAAATAGAAGGTTGCCTTGGACTGTAGGAAAGTTTCAGGGAGCTGTCTGGGTGTGCTGGTGGATTTTAGAAAGCTTAATGAGCAAGAATCACTATGACAGCTATTTCAGTCATAGACAGGCTTGCTCTTTACACCTTACAGCCCCAGAGCTGTACCCAAAATAGCTGTTTGCATCTTCCAGGCAGGAAGCACATTTGAGTTTGGTGATGAGGTGAAGGGCTGTGTTTTTTGTCTGTTTCTCTGATTTTCTGCAGCAGAGGGATGAGTCCTGGTAGGCACATGGCTCTAGCACAGTGTTCCAGTCCCCAGCTTGGTGATAATTGGTGATAATTCCCATGCTAAGGAAATGAGTAATAAAAAACAGGCTGAAAAAGGCAAATGAAATTAAGATTATATCTTTGGGGTAGTTCTAGCCAAAAGACCGAAAAATTAAATATGTGGGAGCTTATTAGGGAGCTAACTCATATTACTCTCTTTCTTCCAGTGCAGGGACACAGAAATCAGATATGAACTAGATGTTAAATTAATGAAGGTTAAAGCCAACAGTTTTAGCTGATCTAATTTTCCATTGCGTAATACAGAAAAATCTCTCTTTTGGGGGTTTCTTTTGAAGGTGAGCAAGGGAAGTGGAATGAGATGTGTCCCTGAGGTTTCTGTAATGTCAAACCTTGAAGGCTTCATATACATTCTTCTAAGATGTACAATGGTAGAGAGGCTCTTTCTAATAGCAAAAACCAGAAGATGTGAATGAAAAGTACCAAGTTTTGTTAAGTAACTAAAAGTTGAACAATTGTTTCAAACCAAAACAAAGACTAAAATTGCAGAAGAGTGAATGTAATTGATGGGAAGATCCTGCTCTGTGATATGACAAGTGCAAAACCAAATCTAAGTGCTAGACCTGTTATTTCATGCAAATAGAAGAATGAGAGATGAAAGAGCTCAACCATGAAAGTCAGGAAATAGAATTAAAGATGAACCAGCATGAAAAACTGGAAGGAAACAATAGAACACAAATGAAAAGTGATAATAAGCAAATATAGTCAATAGTGTAATGGTTCTGAATTAAACAAAGTCTGGAAGGAGACAGTCTGGAAATTGCAGCAGGTTTCATAGTCCTTTTCTCTGTGAAGGATGTGACTAATACAGTAACAAAGATGTTACTTGAAATGATTAAGATTCTAAGGGCAAGTCTGTTTTCTAATCTGCGTCAGTGTTTACTTGTTTCTGCGGAAGCAAGTACAAATTCCAACCAGCCTGTGCCATGAGCAGGGGACTCAGGCAAGTGCAAATGTTGTTATCAACGTTCACCTGGCATTGTGGCTCTGAAAATGCTGTGCTAAGATGCTTTAGCAAAGGGGCCAAGGAACGTTTCTGGGGCTAATTATGGAGTAACTCAATCAAGGCAAGCTCTCTCCTAATCAGCTCTGTTAGACTAAGGCCCTGCATTACATGGTTTTATAGAATTATCTTTTCAAGGCAAGAGGCATGAGAAATCAGACAACCTGTTAAACACATGCTAGAAAACCTCATTTAATAATTCCTATATGCTGCCTACAACTATATAAATATAAACATACATGATTAAAGCCTGAATGTAGTTCTTTGAAAATAACAGGAGGAGGAAGAAGCCAACTGCAATCCTTGACTCACAAGCTTGCTGTGAGCCATCAGTCTGGTCCATCCATGAAACAGAGTAAAGAACAACTTGAGATGTACTTCAGGCAAGAAATCTCCAGTAGAACTGTGATAGAAATGTCACTTTATAAGGCATTAGAGAGATTTGATTTGGAAAATTGAGAACAATTCTTATCACTCAGGTTAAAAAAAATGACTTGCGGGCAATATAGACATCTTTGTTTTTAAAAGGAGGGCAAAAGAATCGAGCTGCCAAGATGAAGATGAGGTGTTGCCATGGTTATAACCAAAGTAGCTCTGGACTGCTGTTCATCTTGGGGTTGCAGCATTAAAGCACCATGAAAGGACTGTCCTCTACTAAATTCAGCAGCATCACCAGCCAAGCCAGAAAACACCATATACAGAGATGTGAGCTACATACAAATACATTTTGCTAGTATTTTTTTTAGTTAGAGTGGATATCTATATCACTGGCTGTAATTACTGTTCCCTTCTAAATCTCTGATTTACCTTCAACCACTGATTTGATGTAATAAGTCCTTAAATAAATGCAATTTGCTTCATTATTTTTTTATGCAACTGAATATGCACAAAATAGGTTCACACAGAGACCAGAATATGCAATGGCTCTGCGTTAGGAGACTTGGCATTGGCAGGACTTTAAAACTGTTCAATACTCAGTAGCTCCTTTTTGTGACAAAAAGAACATGGTATGAGGTTTGAAGACTTCTAAAAAGCCTATATTTTTCTGAACAGAGACAAAATTTGAAAAACTGCTGCAAGTCTCTTAAACTTTCCAGTTCTTAGTTTCCTTGTCACTTAAATGGAGTTACAATTTATGACGAATTTTCTGGCTCCAGTGGGTCTTCACTTATACTCAGAATTAGACAGGTTCTGAATAAGACCCAATGATTAATGTTTCAAGAAAAGAAATAATTACCAAGTATTATTAATTTAATTTCTCTACAGTATTTATAGACATTTTTCGTAATTCTGAATCAGAATCTCTTTTCATATAGAAAAGCTTTGCAGGAGACAGAGGTAATGACATACTTCACACACATACCTTCTTATGTATGCAAATTATTGTCTTTTTAGAAATTACACACAGCCACTTCAATCTTACAAACCCCTGCAAATTAAAATGAAAGAAAATTACTTTAAAACAGCCTTGTTCATTGAGCATTTATCTTTCTACTAGACAAGAATATAAAGTAAAAAGAAACTCAGAAAAGCCGGAGGCACGAGCAGAACTTCTTATCACAACAAATGATCCAACTACTTATGAGATGCTAGTTCTGAAAATCAGTGAATAGTGACAATATCTTTTAAGAAGATTGCAACACTTAATATTAAGTTTTCTTATCTTCCTAAGGACTAAATCCTGGCTCTTGGTAAAATCACTGAGAGTTTTGCTAATGCCTCTAATGAGAGCACGACCAAACCTCAAGAGCCTAATTTGAAAGCGTATTAGCTTTCCTGAGTGGTACCATGAACAAGTTCAAATTAGTTGCATCACACTATGGAATAAAAATCTGTGCTTGCGTTTGTCTCTTTGTGTCTGTGCATGCATGCACGAAGGAACGTTCAGTTCTGTAAAATATGATACGTTTTCAGTGCAAAAAGCTGACATTTTGAACAGTGAGGGGAACTGGCACAGCAATCAGTTAAGCTTTCCTTTGACATCCAATAGCTTTTTTTTGTCACTTTTAGCAGACAAAAGTGCCACAGAGCAGTTTATTGTTTCTTTTACACAAAATCACCATTTGTAGAAGCTGTGCTGTTGGTGTGGCATATCTGATTTTATGGGAGGAGGATGTGTGTCTGGATACTGTTCTTGTGAATTCTCTGTTTATGCATGGATAATACAATCTGAAATGCTACCAAATTCAAAGAATTTACTTTATATAGTTGTATACATGTGGGACAATAAACTACTTGCTTCATTTTCAGAAGGCTCTTTGAGAACTTTGAGAATTAATTGGAAAAAAACTTTTCGGTGAAGACAGCATGGCTTGAAGCCATGGAGGAATCACAGAGATACTTCTCGGTGTGAACTGCTGTAGAGTCAAAACTCTATTTCATGTGCCTGATGTTATATAAGCAAGATCTATTTTAGAAAGGCTACAATGTTTTAATATGCAGTACAACATATGAGAAATACAGGATGATTAAAGAGGGATCACTATTTTGTAAACAAGTTGTGAGTATCATTACAGCCTTTGCAGAAATTAAAAGGTTATATTGCTCTACAGAGTTTTAGGGAGGATGTTACATAACTGCTTAGTGCTTTCGCTCTGTTTGTCAGTCTGTGTACCTCCTCTCTTGCTGCATCTGCACAGAACTGGCTGGAATATGAACTGATTTTTTATGTTTTCACTCTTTTATAGCTGTAACAGGGTCTCTGTGGGTTGGGTGCACGCTCTAGTTCAGGGGTCTGGGTAAAAGATTGGTCCTGGCTTAAGGACCATGAAATGGGCATGGATGTATGTAATTGGCTGCTTTGCATGTGTAAAAATGCAGGTCAGAAACTGCTCTGGTTTATGCATCATTCTTTGTCCTCAGAGAGGCTTTTTATTATTTGTAACTTCCTCCTGAGGAGTGCCCCACATGCATTTCTTACATACCCTGCAGCAAAGAGAGATGCCCAAGAAAGGATGGGAATCTTGAGAAATGCTAAATAGTTCCAAGCTTTCCAGGAACTCTTTTTCTACACGGGGAAATCCTGCAGAATTTTAGGATTGTTTTCTTTCACCAGGACAAGATCCACACCCTACCCTGCATTTCTGAAGCTGAATGGCAGGATATCTACGTGGGGCTGAACTGCAGCCAGTGGAGGTGTGCGTGAGGAGCACAGTGTGCTGTCGCTGAAGGCAGGCTGCATTACAATCTGGCTGGTGACCCAGTGTGTACAATCACTGTTTGCCATGTACAATATGCTTGTTTCTGGAAGCTGAGTAGCCAGTGGCAATCAGAGATCAGGAGCTGTCATTTTGAAAGTGCAGAGAGTAATTGAAACCTACCTGAGGCTGGTTCACCTGAGGACTATGTGCTTCCACTCCTTCAGCAGCTTAATTCCCAGTGCATCAGGGTGAAATGCCACATTTCTGCTCCTGTCAGTGGGAATGATGTGTGCAGCAATGAGAAGTCAGTCTTACAAACATGGCTTTTCAGAGTGGGCTGCTGGTTTTTTGGCGTTTTTAAGTCTTATTTTGTATCCATGGGCAAAGTGAAAATTTGTTCTGCATGAGTTTCAAAAGCGAGGAAGTAATATCTGGAGGCAAAGGCAACAGACGAAGAGACAGGAAATTGTAGTTCCATCCTGGCTCTGCCACTGATTTGCTGCTGTGTGACTTTAGAGGAGACATCCAGCACGAGATCCAAGTGAGTGCATTCACCTGAATCAGTGATCCTAACTCCCAGTACAGACTGAACTAGTACAGGCACTGGGTTTAGGGCATAATTCATTTCTCCCTAAAGCAGATATCTGAATCCTACTGATTTCTCACGGAAATAAAAGGGTCCTTTAGCATTAGTCCAAAGGTGTTTAAAGCTATCTGAGAGGGTCACATCTCAGCTCATACAAAGTATATGACATTCACACAACATGTATGATCAGTGGAGATCTGCTTGGTTAAATTAAAGGATTTTTCAAAGGGGAAAATAACATTACATTCTTGATTTTCCACTGCTTGGCCAGTAGCATATTTCTGTAATAAAAATGACTAATATTGCAGAAGTAGTGATTTTTTTTTATTCAGAGGCAATCATTGGACACTTACATTCTTTATCATCAAGGGCACTAAGTAGTCAATTTTATTAATGCACAATAGATGTAACCTGCCACCAAATTGGAATAGTTGCATTTTGCACTCATTCTGTCCAGCTAAATAGGATTTATGGGAACAGAGACTCATAGATCAAATGTTTACATTATTGAATATGGACAGATTATGAAAACAATTTCCAAACTAATTAACAAATGAGTGCAATACGATGAGTAATATTTTATGAGTGTCTGTGGTTTCAGAATACTGTTCTCAAATTCCTGGCATCCCCAGTTGTTCTGGGGAAAATTGCTTAAAAAAATAGGAACTGTAAGTCAAGGCTCAGGTCTTCCAGAGATTCATCTGATTGCATGTCTTGTATCGGTGAAATCCACTGTGGCACAGCTTGTCCCATAAGGTTTGTGTAATGAAAAAAGTTTCCACAAACTCATAATTTCCCAAATTTATAGGGACTTTACCAGTTGTGTGGCATATGAATATTCAGGGCTCTTCCCCAACGTGTCAGAATATTCTATGAATAATTTATAGCTGTAGACTGAAGTCTTGTCCTGTCAGCTTTGGAAATGTATGCAACAACACAGACGTCTCCATTTCCTGCTATTGAAACTTTATCCTAAATATTCTTTGTTCTAAATTGCCAGCTTTGCTGAGAAGGCCCAGGACACCAACATGTACGTGCACTTGGTGATGTTATAATTGTTGTCAAAAGGAAATTTAATGCCTCGTGTAGATGGTTATCTGCAAAACCAGAATCCTTCCTATGCTTGGTCCCTGCTGCAGAGTAGCAAAGATGTTATTTATCCAACACACAGAAACTGGGCTCTAAAGCACATTAGGCAACACAGCAAATATTGTTGCTTTCTAGATGAAGTTTCTACGTTTGATTCTCTCCCATCAGGCACGAACTGGGCTGTTTTGTTACGTTCTTTTCTTTAGTTCTAGAAACATGTTTCTGTTTCATACACAGAAGTTCCTGTCTCAAGACAGTATTTAAGTGGGGGGTATTTGTATGTGTGGAAATAGATTCGTGCCATGCTTTACAATTGAACTTTAATTGTAATAGGCAACAGTGAGAGTAAGATTCTAGTAAGGTCCTACTGAGAATAGTCCTGGCCTCTCCTGTTGCTCCCAGAGAATTATATAGTTGTACCATCTTTTATTCTGCATTTAATGTTGGAGTTAATGAAGTTTCCTTTTAAAAGAATTTGTTGCAGACTTGTTTACAAGGAAAAATCATTTTTAGGAGAGAACTAGAAGAATGACCCAGGAGTTTTCTTCCTTTAATAAATGTAACACAAGCATTGTTAAAATAATTTCCGTGTGCATAAATTACCTGAGCATATATGGACTATTTTCTTTTCTGGTTGTCTCACCTGCATTTCCAGTTGCAATATTGTATTTAACAGGACAGTGGTTTATTTTCAATTCATGCAGAAACCTGGTAGGCATTGCTGGGATCACAGTTTTATTCTGATATTAGGAAAGAACAGAATCGTCTCAACAGACTAGTAAATATTTGTTTAGTTGAAGACACAAGTGCTGATTTCAGGTTATTTAAAAGGAGTCTATTTTCATTTAAAAAATAAATAGGTTGCATGAGGATTAAGCCTTTATGGTATTATTCAGAGCACTGAGAGTGTGAATACAGTCTAACCTGAAGGCTCAGAAACACAAGTTGATTAAAATTATAACCTGAATTTTTAATGTTGACATTGCTGTGGTGCTGTTGCAGGACGAGTGGCTGTGCAGCGAGCTCAGACACGGACTGACACAGGCACTGGCTCTGCTGGGCTCGGTCCGTGGCAGGAGGAGGCAGTGAAGCCATGGCCAAGCCAACCCACCTGGATTTCATGGGGGGAAACCCAGCTTATCAACCCTTCCCCGGGGGTGTGCGTTCAGTCCCGGGTCAGGGGACGGGAAGAGAGAAGTGCCCACGGTGAGGACACACGAGGCTTCTTCTGGCAGGTTGTTCCTCTGGGCGTTACGAACTGTAGGAGAGAGCAGGTGCAGCTGGAGCCCTCAGGGAGGGTTTCTGTGGGTGTTGGTGGACTTTCCCCTCTGAGAACAGGGCAGCAGGGACAAGTCCTGTATCAATCAGCCCAGGAGGAGCAGCTCCACACGCTGCTGTGCAAACCAAGGCTTCAGCCCGAGCGAGTTCTCTGGCTTCCCTGTCCCCTCTGTCCCACTGACCAGCCTGTTCCTATGGAGAGCCAGGTGGGGCAGGGTGGGTGTGCCTCAGCCACACGTCCTGGCTTGTGCTAAAGAACAGAGGAAGTTGCTGGAGAAGGGAAATACATAATCTTGGAGGTTTTGGAACAGTTTTACCAGAATTGAGAAAGGAGAACAAGGCTTGTGTGGGAAAGCTCTGACACATATCCAATTTGAGATGTCTGGAGGATCACAGCAGCTTCCTTTGGATTTACCCACGGAATCTGAAGATTGGCTTGGTGTTTTCCATTTTTATCTTTCTGCTCTCTGCTTAGGAACTTTTTTCTACTATATACTCCCTCTTCTCACTGTTTCTCTTCAGGTTTGCGGTTTTTCTGTTTTGAAGTGCTAAATAAGGACAAAAATTCTGCAGTGTAATTTGTATTTATGAAACTGCTGCTGTATGAGGGGCTCAGTGGTCTGCACAAGGATAAGTGACAGTTTGATGAAGAGGAGGAAATCCCTGTTTAATCTCTGACACGAGGAAACTATTCCAGTCTGACTTGTATATTAGCTGATCTGAAGCCCTAGGAAAATATAAAGGAAATATAATAAAAATGAGAATTCTGTACTTAATAAATTTGGTCATTACTGCTTCCAAACTGCTTATTGGCTCTCCAGTCGAGATTGACTGTATTTCAGTCTTTGGAATAACATACACCTGACAAAGAAAGAAAATTGAAATCAAAAACTTTGAGACTTGAGAAAACCTGCACAGATAAGTTTTCTTTATATTGTTAGACAAAAATACCTTTCTGTGCTACCTATAAGGTGATTGTGAGGTAGGTGTTACCTATTTGCTAGGGTGAGGAGAGAAAAAAGAAATACCACATTTGTAAATGTTCACTTTCCTTCTATTTCATGCTTCAAATAGGGTAATTTAGGTTAAAAATTCTGTATAAACAGGAGGCCGCATCCAATCAGAAAAGGTTTCCCTGTGTGAGATTTTCTGTAGGCTGCAGATCAGGTTGCCAGTTCTCAGCTGGGTGTTTTTGAGCAGGATCAGAGCTGCCATCCTTTGCAGCCCATGACATTTGCAGTGCCTGTGCCTGTGTGGTTTGGGCTGTGGGAGGTTCCCCGTTGGCAGCGGGAGCAGCCAGCAGGGCTGGGAGCATCTGCAGGAGGGTGGGCAAGGCTGGTGAGCAACAGCCTGCTCCGAGTCAGCTCATCCCAACAGGGAAAGGCTGCTCTGAGTCACATCCAAACCACAGGAGGCAGTGCCTCCCCGCAGGACCCTTCCTTACCAACCCACTGAGATGGTGCTCAAATACAGAGCTTCCACCCTCAGAGTGCCTCTCTTTGCAGAAAGGTACGTGCTTCTTTGATATCTTGTTATCTAATACCCAATCTCGTATTCTAGTCTCTGTAGTTAACAAAGCAATCCCATTTTAAGACAAAGTTGTTTACTTAAGTATTTGTAGTATTGACAGTGTCTGAAGAAAAGTGACATAATTTCAGTATAAGTTATGTAACTGCAGGATTTTAGTTTCAAATTCCAATCTTAGAGATACTGACTTTTTCTGAAACAATTGTATTTATGCTTTCAATATAGAGTAGGTGCTCTGTGTTCTCTGAACCTCAGCCAGGATCCAGCAAGTTCTGTTATGAAGAAGGATCTTTTTTCCTTCCCTTGAGTCAGGGCATCAAATATATTCTGATGTGATGGATCACCGTAGCAGAATGGTTTCTCTATCTTTTTGTTTTATTTTCTGCAAGACACATGTAAGAGAGAGAGGGCAGTGCAAGGCAAAAACCTTAAAAGTGAATGAAAGTAGACTTGGAACTTCAACAAGGGCATGACCTGGCCAAAAACTGTTGAATGAAATATATGGGTGCATAGATCTGCATCTGGAGCAAGTTGTCACAGGTCGATTTTCATTTCAGTGTGTGACAAATTACTGCTGTTGGGGTGATACCCCAGAAACTGCAGTTCCTTCAAGTTCCTATACCAACAGGTTTCTTTGCATTGGTCCAATATGATCCAAAACTGGACAGAACTCAAGTATATTGTTTCTGTCACATGGAAAGAATGCTTAGTTCCCTTAAGTCTGCCACAATCATATATCTCACTAAAAACCTCTACATTTGCCAGCACCCAATGGGTAACGTTTGCCTTTTGTTGAACGTTGGCACAACTGAATGGAGCTGTTTGATGTTCTGCAGGTGTAGCTAAAAGCAGGATGTGTCTATCGGGCTGCTTGGTCCCCCACAGGTCTCCTTGTATGGCAGGAAAGAAGATCAAAATGGAGACCAAAATGGTGAAAAGAAGGTAAATAAACCTGTCTGTCAAACACGTGCTATCCATGCTTGAGAACCAGACCTTAAGCTCTCATCCTCTTTGCTACTGAACTCTTAATTTGTGATAGTTTGACAGATGGAAAGGTCGCCGTGCAGGTTTTATTTAAGAGTTTCATGCCATGGTAGCTCTTCTGCCAAGGGTAATAAGTTGAATTAAGGAATTTGCCAGGAAGAACAGATCTGTCTTATTTATAATTAGCTGAGTTCTAATTATTTCTCCTAAATGGGCAGTCAGATAATAATGTGTAAACAGAAACTAAGCACAGAACTGCAATTACTACACAGTGGAAATTTTCCTTCAAGCTGTATAATATCTTCAGGCTTTACCATGGTACAGAGCAAAACCACTCAAATTGGACAGACCACAAACCTGTCCAAATTTTAAATCATCCCTTTTTCCCTGTCGTGCAAAGGAATGAAGGGCTCCTTTTCCACACTAATTTACCTCAAGCACTTTGTGTCATGGGAAATGGATCACCAGTGCACAGACCTGGGACTAATAACTGTGAAAAACCCCCTGAGTTTTATCTTCAGCTCTAGGTAGGTTTAATAGACCAAAGAACAAGCAAAACATAATAAATATCAGATAAGAGATTTCTGGTTAAAGAAAGCTGACTGAAGCACCTCATGTACTTAGTGAAGTTTTGCAGAAAATATTGCACCGGAAAACGGATGAACACTTGAAAAACTGCTATCAGCTGTAATTTATTCCTCCTGAAACCTGGCCTCAGTGGTTCCAAGTGTGACAGCCCGTGCTGCCAGGAGCGAGATGACTTTGTGAGTTGCCCATGCACTCTCTCCCTGCGGCTAGAAATGGACAAAGCTGTCTGGCTTTTCTGGATTTCACATGAATGGAATGTAAAGTTAGTCACTAACCTTTTGCAGTAGATTTTAGTGGTAGAAGATTGAATGAAAAGAGTTAAAGTCATCCTTAATGGGGCCGCCCAATAAAATAGTGCGAGGAGACAGCGGAGGTACCTTGGACAGCAACTCTTTGTCTTCCCGTGTGCAGAGGAGTGAGGGAGGCGGCAGCAGCTGGAGAGGATCCAAGGTTGCACAGGATCACTGCGGGATCGAGTGAGGGCTGCTCATTGTGGGAGTTGTGTGAGAGCCACTCTCTGTTCCGTCAGCAGCTGCTTCCAGAGCCTCAGGTAGAAATATTCCCGCAGAGGGAGCTGAGAAATCCTTTCTATTGTTCACCAGCTCTCAGGTGCCTCTGTGCAGCCCTCACATGCAGACTCACCAAACAGACTTCTAAAGGCCTTTCCAGTGCAGTGAAATTTCCATTAGGGATGTTCTTGAAACGAACTTTCTTTTAGTTCTTGGAACTGAGAAAAGGTGACAGCTGCATGCATTTAAATTCCTATTGTAAGGGGTGGAAAGTTTGCAAATGGTAAAACCTTATTAATTTCAATACATTTATACTGTAATAATGACATAAATAAGCCTCTTCAAAGGATTTAGGGCAGGTAGCTGGAAAAACATTCTGTCATCTACCTTTGATGAGAGCTTCAAGGCAAATAATAAGTGAGCAGATGAAGCTTTCTGTGGAAAGTCGTGTTTTCAAACATGTTCAAATAACTTCTTCAGCTCCTAATAGCAGTGTGCTAAAAGCAAAAGCAAATCATTAAAAACAGAGAAGGTATTTCCAGATTAATAGGTCTGGCTACAAAACCCCTAAAATTTCTCTTGAGAGTTGCCAATGGATAAATTAATGGTTCTGTTTCCAGTGAATTATCTTCAGGCTTATTTCCCAAGCAGTGAAAATAAAAATAAAAACCAGAAGAATGTAATTCTTTCTTTCTTTCTTTCTTTCTTTCTTTCTTTCTTTCTCTCTTTCTCTCTCTCTTTCTCTCTTTCTCTCCCTCTTTCTTTCTCTCTTTCTCTCTTTCTTTCCTTCTTTCCTTCTTTGTTTCCTTCTTTCTTTCCTTCTTTCTGTCTCCCCAAGCACACTTGCAAATTACATTTAATGATTGACTAGTTGGAGCATGAAGAAAGACAGCTAGAAAATGTAAGTAAGTGAGGGAAAATAAATATGTTGACTTTGACGAAGCCATGACTCTACACAAAAATTTTGGTAGGATTTGGAAGAAATCCTGAGGTATTGAAAGAGGTCTTGATGTGTCTTGATTTACAGAAAGGAGAAACAACTCTCTTGTCACTAACAGCCAGATTTTGGGATGATTTAAGATAAGATACCCCTGCTGGGTAGTGCAGAGTACAGTGCTGCAGTGATTCAAGCTGTGCTGTACAATCTTTGTTTTAGCTTTAGGCAGACTCTCAGGCGTCCAAATAATAACAGCCAGAGGTTATCCAGGCCCAGGAACAGCTTTGAAACTACTCTTATTTCCTCCCTGAGAGGCAGCACGGTTTTAATTCCCGAAACCTGGGGAAGGATTCGGGAAAGACCAGGCCAGGGAAGCATTTCAGTAGGGGATGTTTTAATCACCAGCTGTAGAGCTCTAACATATCACTTCTCAGAGGCATTTAATGAAACAAACAACCTAGTTACGAATGTAGGAGATGTATTTACAAGAGATGAAAGGAAGTCGTGGTTTGGGCCATTGCTCCTTTTTTAATGTATCACATTTGGTTCAGCAGCCCATGGACTAATTACTCTGGTAATGATGCTGTGAAAATGAACAGGAAGTTAATTATGGTCAGTTAGTCAAATTCAAAAGGGTCGGAATGGGAAAATGACCACATGAAAATGCGAATCCATTTAGGTTGAAAAATCAGCCAAGAAAAACAAGTTATTCTTGAGACAATGCTATATTTTAAGAACTTTAGGAACTTGATTGCAAGAGAATTACCCCAACATGTAAAATCAGGTATGTGACTAAGTGTCTTCTTGAGTCATGTTTTGTAGAAATACAGAGCAGAAAAATAATCAAAATATTTAGATTTCAGCTGGTAGAAAAAGAGCTGTTTAGTTGTGTGAACTGTGCTGATAGAAGGTGAGAGGTTTTCAGAAGAGGAGTGTTCCAAAGGACAGTAATTGCTGTCATTACAAAATTTAATCCTGAACCTTGTATTTGTATTCCAGAAGTCTTTCATTGGAGGGAAGGGATGGGGCTGTTTCATAGAAGAGTAAAATCAAGCTTTTGATTTGAGCTAATTGTGAGAGAGACTGTGAGAGAAAATTTTTCCTGCATGACTTTTTAGCTCTGTCTCCAGTCAACAGATATTATTCTCCTGCTTTGGAAATTGTTACTATTCTATATAATAGAACATGTTCTTATCTTAGTTCTGCCTCTGTGGTTTCAGACTTCTCCTGCTGGATTCACAGGAGTAAATTAGAGCTGTATTTGCAACAGTATATTTTAAATCTGTATTCATACAGTTGATATGCTGAGTAAAATCTTTGCTCAATTAAAACTACAGAGACTTTTGCCAGTGATTTTAATTGATTCAGGATCCAGTCCCATGTTACTTCTGCAGAACTGTGCAGAATATCCAGATTATCCAAGTTCCTTTTTGTTGTGGAACTGAAACCCAAACACTTTGGCTTGGTGTTTAAGGAAACGAAGACTAAGGAAATGTGTTCTCCCTACCAAAGTATGGTTTCCCATTCTATGGATGGCTCTACTTGAATACAGAGAGCTTTGTTTCATTCCATGATTGAGATGGGTTTATTTGCAATTTCGGTTCAAAGGGGGTTGCTTAGGCCCCTGAACATCCCTGTGAATGATTGCATCCATTAGCAGAGAAGCTATATATTTCCTGGAAGAAACATTTGCAGGAAAGATTAACCAGTAAAAAAGAGTTTTGTTATTTTTCCCCCCTTTTATGAACAAGGCATTTAGACTTAGATATTGCTGAAAAATTACAATCTACTCCTTAAGATACCAAAAGTCAATTAATTCAATTTAGTTAAAACACTGATTTATGTTCTGAAAATGAGTCATTTTCCATTTAGCTGCAGAATACTTCACTTTCCACTTCAAAGAGAAGAAACAGTTCACAGTAAATATTATCTTCCCTTTAGATATTTTTACTGATTGCACGTCTTGAATACAAGGACTGTGCAGTTATTTAATCCATTTTCTAAACGAGGTCTATCTTGTAGACATATCTGCACAATGTACATCATAAAAATATTAAACCCAGTGAAAGGTTACACAGCGTATAAAATACAGTAGGCTTTTTATGGCTGACTTTGAATCTGCAATCAGCCAAAATGTCATTAGCTATCTCAAAGTTTTGGACATGTAGCTGATGAAAAGCTGTAGAAAGGAATGAAATGTGAAGAATTGTTTGATTATCTTGTATCAGCTTTGATAGATTATTTTCCTGTAGTGTTTAAAAATTCAGGGGGAAAAAATCCTATATTTGAGCTGTGAAACAGTATTTTCCTTGATCCTCTGACATTTTTTTTTATAATTAGTGAGAGACAGGCAACCAAACCCCCAGAATTTTAATTTTAATTTGTAGTCCAGTCATACCTTCTCTTCTTCTATCTCTATTTTCTCCCTCTCTTGTATTGTTGTTTTGGGAGTTTGGTTCTGGCTTTTTTTGTCTCCGGTATGATTTTATTCTCCTCTTGTTTGTTTATTAAGATCCCTGCTTAAGGCGGGGAGTACTGTTTAGCACCACTGTGCACTAACCCAGCCTCCTCAGATCCTGACTGCTGCAGTCTCAGATGTCATGCATTAGGGACTGGAATTGCTACACTACAGAGGAGTGGATCATTTCGATCAGCTGCTTTTCCTTTCCCAGAGGTTCCTCTGATCTTTTTTCTTTGAGACATGAGAGCATCCCATTCTGTAGATCCTTTCCACAGCCCTGTTGACAATGGGGGACGCTGTCATTGCTCATGGAATGCAAACCCCGTGTTTATTCTGGGGAGACAACACTTCACCAGGCACCTCTTTGTTTCTACTTGTTTTGGTTTCTCTGTGCTGTGATTTACTGGTACTTGTGCAAGAGCTCTGGTCACTGGGTTTGTTCATGGAGAAATATTCAGAGGGCTTGTGCTCTGATATTTAGCAAGAGCCACCTACAAATATCAAAGAATCATAGAATAGCTCGAGCTGGAAGGGACTCATAAGGATCAGTTTATCACAAGGATATATTGTTGGTGGTTTATGGCCTGTGTGTGCATTCTTCACAGTGCACTTAATTGTATGACTTCGAAATGTATTGGACATTCTTGATGGGAGATTGAACATTGTGAATATAAATCTCTAGATGGATTTAAAACAATAGACATATTTCTTTACTTGTTTGAATTCTACCCAGGCGCTTAGTGTATAAAAACCATTCAGAGTCCTTGTTAACAGCAACTTTGGGAGCCTGGCTCAGCTCTCACAAACACCTCATTTGGAGAACCTCACTGGTGCTGGATTCTCCTGCTCACTGGCCCAGCAGGGAGGTCAGGTGGGCACTCAGCACCTCTCACTGCATCTGGACACAGACTTTGCAAAGACAGGACACAAAGAAAACTGACTGAGCTTGAACCTGCTCTACATAGGAACCCCAGCACCCTCTTCACTGTCTGTTTTTCCTTTCTATTCTAGATCATGTTGGAGTTTGATTTGCATGCTGGTGACTAACATAGCTGAAAAGTTCATTAACTTATAAGAACAGAAAATCACACCAGATTGTTTAACTCGATTAATCAGAAGTAGCTCTCACAACAGATTGAAAAGTATTAGAACAAAAAAGGGTGTCCTCCCTGCATGCATCCCTCCCGCAGTGCAGCATGCAGATGGTCATCTTTAAATCTCAGTTCTTCAGCTCTCAGAGAGTCCAGAATGAAGACCCAGGCTTTGCAGGCTCTATGATCAGGGCATGGCAGCTGCCAAGGTGCAGCCCATGGTTACAGCAGCTCTTCCCAAGCCCTGAAAGAGGGAGCTAAGAACTGAGTGAGAACCATCCTCAGTGTTGTGCTCTGGAACTCGCAGCGTTTGGTAAACAGTTGCTTTGTGCAATAACTAAAGTTTTCTTCATTTCTGAAAGATTGGATTTCACCCAGCTGAATTCTTGTGGATTTCTCTTGCTGTCTTCCTTCCTGCTCCCTCAGCTCCCTGTAAAATCAGTTCCAAAGAGGGAAAGCAGACCTCTACACGACATAGCTGGGTATTTTCCCTTTTTTTTCCAGATTTGCACTAAAAGCCAGCATTTATAAAAATTCCCTCTTTCCTCAGTCATGGGTAGGTATCAAAGACCTTCACGCAGTAACTGTGGCCACCAAACATTGGTGGATTTTTTTCACATTCTGATATAAGGAAGACAAGGGCTAAATGTTCTCACCAGGCAGGTGAAGGCATTCTGTGCACTGGGAGCTCTTCTGTGCCTGGTTCAGGTAGGATATTTCAGGTCTGAGGATATTTCACAAAAGAGAGAGGGATACAAAGCAGGGAAAACCTTGTGCTGTTTAGCTGTGGCACTTCACACACACCAGGTGAGATCCCGTTTCTCCTCTTCCCTGGAATTTGTGGCAGCAGCTCTGCATGAGAATTCCTACAGTTTGATGCAGAAACATTTTGCTGGGGAAATAGGTGCTGTGATCTCTGTTTAAATTTAGTATTATGGCTGTATGCCCTTGGCTGCTCCTCTGGCAGTCATTGAGGCTCAGCTGATTGATTTCTCAACTGGTGAGCAGGAGTCTGTAGAGAAGACATTGATTTCTGTAAAGCTGGTCACATTATGTCCTAGGATAATAAGCAGCTTAATTCAGGTTTTCAGAGGTATTTATGAATGAAGCTGGGGTCTGTGCCACCACAGTCCCCTGCTATCAGTTATCTTGTACAGAGGGAAAATTTCTCACCTCCCTTTTTCTCTTCAGTATTTTGATATATCTTGGAAAAACAGGCATTGTTATCTGGATTCATAGAGGATTTTTATTCTTAGTTAGGTTTCTATGCAGCCCCTCCCTTTTTCCTTCTCCCTGCCCCTCCCCTCCTTCTTCCCTCCGTGCTGTTGGTGTGCTTGGATGTGCATGAATGTGTGTAAATGAGAGGGCACGACAGGGATGACAGATAATGAAGTAATTGCTGTCTTTCCCCCTCCCTCCCGTTTCTCCTCCCTTCCCCAAGCATTTTCTAAAAAAGCATTAACATGTGACAATGCACATTTATTCTCTCATCCTGCCTGTTCAGTGAAGCCTTTGGGGTGTGTTTAATTTTCTTGTTTTGGTGCACGGATTTTCCTGTATTCTGTGTATTACTCCTCCAGAAGGCAGCACTAGAGAAATTCGTGATTCCTCTGAGCAGAGGGGAGCAGGGTCGATCAGTGCCCTGACACTGATACACTTTGTTTTTAAGGGCAGACCCCCTGAGTCCTTGTGTATATTAAAATAATTCTCCTTTAGTATCATTTCA
This sequence comes from Melanocharis versteri, assembly GCA_013397845.1. Classification (NCBI taxonomy): domain Eukaryota; kingdom Metazoa; phylum Chordata; class Aves; order Passeriformes; family Melanocharitidae; genus Melanocharis; species Melanocharis versteri. Next base: position 265,450 of record VZTG01008123.1, on the reverse strand, counting down.
GACTCAGCTTCCTTTTTATATATGTGTCTGGGATCAGTGACCAGAGCGGGGAAGAAATGGAAAAACAATGGAATGAAGTTGCATTTCCTTTGAATTTTTCACAGTGGACTGCTTTCAAAGGAAAGCAAATACAAGGGAAATACAGCTGCAGATGATGACAAAGGAAATCAGATTTGTTTAAATACAGCTGGAAACAATGCTGGAGATGAAGACAGTGCTTTGAAATAATTTTTATGGTCAGTAGCTGCATAAGAACTTTCCAAATAAATTCAGATTTTTCTCAGGCGGAAATGCTTTGTGCCGTAACTTTTGGGAACATTTGCAATATGTCTGGAGACTGATGCAATTGTTAATAATCCTGTTGCCTTGTGCTTCTCGTTTTATCCAAAAAAAAGAAAAAGAAAAAAGTATGTTGTTCTCATAGTACTGATAATGTAAGGAGTCTCCACTTGTCCTTGGAGTTTCTTTTCTAACCAATCATGCCAAATTCTTCTCTTTGGATTGATTTTTTTTCTGCATGGCTGTTCATAGTTCTGATCTTATGATGGCTATAAACAAGTAACTCAAGGCTGCTCTCTTAACAGTGCAAGGGAGAGAGATGCAGTCTTACACAGGCTGAAATTTTCTTTTGGTCAATCAAAATATTTTTTTCCTTATGTACCATGGTTTTGTCTTGGTGAAAAAAGATTTCAAATTTTAATAGCTTTTTATTTAAATTACAACTGCTGGCTGTCAAGAATTTCAAGAAACTTTGTAGCTGATTGGGAAATATGGCAAAAACAAAGGCTGACTTGTATATTTTATTTTAAATCTCAAAACTTTTTAATTCCAGATAAATTTATGTGCTAAGAACATAAGCACAAACCTGGGTTGGAAGTATCTCATACCCCACAGTGCTGTGTTTGCATAAGGGCTCCCAGGACTCAGTTACTGATTTTTTAGGTCTCTTTGGTTTTGCATTAGGAAATGGATCAGGAGTGGATGCTGCCCAAATAAATGGAGAAGGATCAGTGTGGCTGTGGTCATTTCCGTACCACACACTAAGAAGCTTATTCCTTGCTGGCTAATCCTAATGAGGAAGAGTAAAATGCTATTAAGGCTGAGAGTAAATCTCCTTGTAGAATAAACCTCTGATGTGCCATTTGGACGGCAGTGGCAGGGATGTAGTTGGATGAACTGGTAATGGGTTGGAATCTATAGATTCCTGATTTCTGGTGCCACCTGTGACACCAAGAAGAAACATAATCTTGGTCGGGTGCATTGGTTTCCTTCATCTCAATCTCCCAGTTTGCAAGTGATGAAGTTTTCTTGTTTCCCCTAATGGAGCCCTTGTGCAGAGGGAAATAAGTTGAGTGAAGAGGAGGAACAAAGGCCTGTTGCTTATTCTGAAATGCATTACAGATGAGACCAGACAGCAATGTGTTATCTGAAAGGCTTTTATTCCTTGCTACCTCAGGGACAATTGAGCTTTAACACATGCATAGCTGATCTTGACAGCATGTCTCTTTATCTATTAAGTATCATTTACACTGCAGGCTGGCTGAGAACTGTATTCAGGGGAATGCACTTTCATTGCCAGACCATTGATCAAAAGGATTTTCTTTTAATGCAAACAGACAAGGTACAGACTATATATGAATGTAAAATGGAGTTCTAGAACACTGAAGGACTTCTTTTCTATTAGAAGATAAATTTGTTTCATTAATGAAGCGGTGAAGGATGTTTGAATTCTACTTTGTACGACTTCCATCGAGGCAGTGCAGTAACCAGACACCTCCCTGTGTATGGAACCTGCCTATGTCAGGGAATCATTAAAAAATCATTAGCGTTTGACACTGAATTGTTTGACTACAGTGACAAGTCATTAAACCCCAGTCCTGCAAATTATGGCTTGATTTTTTTTCCTCCTAAAGACATGTGATGAGCCTTAGAGGGAAAAGATGCTTTTTTTGGTCCTGGTACTAGAGTTGGCTCTAGGCAGAGCTGGACTTGGCTCCTGTTACTGCCACAAACTACGTCTGATCTAAACATGCCCTGTGCTTCAGTTTACTATTAAGTGAGAAGAATTGCATGGCTTTCTCCCCCTCTTCTGCATTTGGGGGAAATAACTGCCATGTGTTTGCTCAGTGTCTGGCACAACAGGATCCCAGGTTTGGGGGGTGCACACAGGCACCACAATGTAGAAAATGGAGCAATAGTAACAACTAAATGCAAACTTTCACAATTTGCACCAGGAATTTTCATGAACATTAGAAAACATTGTTTTGTCTGAGAAAGTTCTTTGTAACCAGATGTAATTACCTGCAACGACTAATTAACTCACATGCTTTCTTGAATATTAAAATCTGAACTGCTTTTTCTGCTCTTCAGAGTGAGAACATATCAGTTCCTTATTACTCATCATTAAGGGGAATATACCTCAGAGTACTGTGGTCTGTGTTGCTGCTGTAGTCGTGAGATTGTTAATCAGTCTTACTAATTTGTTTTTATAAAATTATTAGTTTACATTAGTGCTAAACTTCCTTTCTTCTTTAGTATAATAATAGTAGGAACTATTGCCAGCTTGTGCTGTTCATTAGGAAAAATGAGTTCTATTCAGTGTAGTCCAGGGTGACACTTTCACAGGACTCTTGTTTCCATGTTAAAATTATGTTAAAATGTATGCTCTGAATGTGCTTGCAGAGACAGTCTTCACCATTGCAGATGCATGGACACCTCCCAGCACTCGAACTCCCCCGATCTCCTCCCGGGCAGGGATAACCAGCCAAGGGATCACGGTGCAAGCAGCTGTCCTGCCTCCAGTGCTGTGACAAACCAGTTCAGAGCTGCCTCCCACCACAGAGTGTGGGCACGCCTTTGGAAAACCAGCACAGAATCCTTCCATGTCGTTTAACAAAGTGGTGTTCTTGCTATTCACAGGTGTAAAGTATGGTCTCCAAAAGTTTCAAACATTTTTGGGGCTTCCGTTTTGATAGGCAGAAAATTTTTCCGCCACTTCTATGTAAGGACAGGATGCTGTATTCCCCTCTAAAATTCATTCCTCGGCTGAGATTGCTGGATAGTGTCAGTGGGTAAGACAAGGACATCAGCTGACTCTATGGAAGTCAGCAGCTCACATCAAACACACCTTTGAAATTTGGCAACTTTGTCAAGTCATGGCAGAACTGATCTTGCACTCTTTGCCATATCACAATACGTAATTCCTGAGATACTTAGGCTCAGTTAAAAGAATTCTCTGGGTAACTGCCTTTGCTCATCCTTTGAGGCTGGTCCTCTGTCTTGCCACCGACAATAAATTAATAATTTGCATAGCTATTTATTATTTCAATTAATGTAATTTAAAAGTCAATGCCAACTTTTTCTGTTTTCCAAACATCTTCCAAATAGCTGAGGGATGTTCCCTTCACATATACCTTCCTGGAATTCAGGAAAGAGAAATTAGCTTTTCTCTCTGAACTGAGTGGCAAGAGGCTTCACTTCTTTTGATGTTTTTGCTATGCTGGGAAATCAAGTCCTGGAATCAGAACTCTCATTTATCTCACAAAATTAGATTGGTTTCGGCACAGCCCAGTGAAGAACATCTGTGGCTACACACAATATGCTATTACTGTATCAACCAAATGAGAGGACTCTACATGGTATTTAATTTGAGAGATGCCTGCAGTGCAGTTGTAATAAAGTATGTGATAGTTTTGATTACATGATGTACTTAACTCTTTTGCAGTAGCATCTGTAAAGCCCAAACAAGAGAAATTATTCTGTGAAGGTTAGAGAGCTTCTTGTATTTGCGTTATCTCTGTACATCTGAGCACTTCTTCCTTCGGAATATTTGAATCTATTTTAAAAATAAAATTATTTGATTTGGAGCTGGTTCAAGTCCTCCATAAAGGCCCAGAGGTGGAACTGTTTTATATCACTTCCTTCTGAAGTACAGATGATCTTACTTACAGTGCAAGAAATTTCCTCTCTCACTCTTTTGTCTGGTAAGACATAAAACAGGGGAGAGGATCATGGATTGATGGTGATTATTTAATCCTTTGCAGCAGTCTGTCAGTGTTAGGACTTTCACAGGGTAATTTCTGAAGGATATCATCAGAGAATGCTGTTCAATATTTCATGGTCAGGGAAGTAATCTGAAGCCCAGGAGACTCAGGCACTTGCACTGTTTAAAGTCCTTGGATTTCTGTGGCTGCTTTCAGAGGCAATTTAGGGACAGCCTAATGTGCATTAAAGGAATAAACAAAGGCTTCAAGTTTTTTTGGGATGCAATAGCCAGTTAAAAGAAACATGGAACGAAGAGAAGAAGAAAATATGAAGAGTCCTTGATTCATCACACATAGTGGCTGGGTGGCTGTCTCACACAACTTTGTGGGATGACCAGGAATACTTAGGTGAAGGTGAAAAATAGCTGGTGTCATTAAAAATTACTGGAGGCAAATGGGAAAGATAGGAGTATAGAGAAATGCTTTTAATTATGCTCACATTAAAGTATAGTAAAATTAAATGGACTGGGTTGAACTTTGGTGACAGTTTCTGGCAAAAGTACTGAAGCGAGTTTATAAAAATAGAGGTCAAGGAGCTTTAGTTACATCTTATGCAAGAGTGAATAGAAAGTATGAACCTGTGACCTACTAAACCAAGTGCATTAGGTAATATATATCTATATCTGGTGGCTTGGAAAAGATGCATGGCATTTTTGGAAATTCAGTTTAAAGTGCACCTGGAATTGAAACTAAGCTGTGAAGTACAGAACAAGAAGGGATAATAGTGTTTTAAACTATGCTACTGAACGTTCACTGTGATTTTTGGGAACTAGACCATAAAATGACTGGAAATAGGTACCATATTCTTTCAGCTTCAGACATCAGTAGCTACTGAGCCCTCCCTAGGCAAAGAATGTTGTCAGGAGTCTGTGATTAAAATCAATTACTGCCTAGGCAGCTCACCATCTGGAGGAGGGAAAGCCTTTCATTCTCTTAACTTGTTCATCTCATTTCTGAGTTGTGAAAAACTCAGGCAATCCACTGTGTTCAGTAACTCAGCTGCTTCCGTCCTGTTCTATTTTCAAAGTTATTTTCAAAGATACGTAGTCAAAGCTCTTTTCCCCATACTTTTCTGAAGTATCATTAAATTGTCTTTACTTTGGTAGCCAGTTCCTTCTGCACTTTTAAAAAAAAAGATCTTTGATGAAGAATAAACAAGTTTGCATTGGTAATTTTGCAAAATCTGTGACTTATAACTTCTGCGTTATATTTTCTCTAGATCGATCAGTTAAGTCCTTCATGTTTAGAAAGTTCGATTCAGATGGAAGTGGAAAGGACATCCAGAACGTGTAAACCAAAATTGTATCACACATTTATGTCATCCTGATGAATTGCTTTGAACTAGTCCCCAGTATGATTTCCACAAAATGTATTTCCAGAAGTTTTTTTCTTTTAAATGTCACTATCTTCTCCAATCTGGGGAGATAACTGAATCATACCTGTGATTTATGGTCAATTTTTTCTCCTTGACTTCTTTCTGAATTGAATTCAGACAAACTAAATTAGCTTTTGGGATTTCAGGTGTTCATAACTGTTGTTGACCATGATGCTTGTTAATTGCATAATAAGTTACATATATTTTCTGAAACTGGAGAGCACCACTTTCTGGCATCCAGGTAGGTTGATAAGCACCTATGTGTTTATAGAAGTGCTGCATTTAAGTAGTAATCCTAAATCCAATTCTCTAACAGGCTTTTTGTATTAGAATTTCCTTGTGAATGATTAGAAGGTGATAGTTGGTCTTCTCAGATGTTGTGTCTCCTAGTGATGTGTAAATTATTCTGTGTGGCATAGATTGATTTTTACTTGACTTATAACTATGAGCTGAATATCTACCCCTTTGTTTTCAGCATTTAAAGCTGAAACTCTCTGTCTGCTTTCTAGTTCCTACCTCTTTCGTGTCTATCGGGGCTGAAACCTTGGCATCAGAGCCAAAAAACCTCTTTCCCAAAAGGATGAGAGTGAAGTCGTTCACCCTTATCCTCATGGCTTTGTAAAGGCAGTATCTATCTGTGGGATGAAATCCTTAGGGATTTGTTTTACTCCTTTCTTAAAAGCACCTGGGGACTTGTGGCCACATTCCCAAACAGAAGACAATAAAGGTTGTGCCTGAAGTTCGGCTTCAAGTCCATCTGAGCTGGTGTTTGAATCCCTGTGTTAGTGGAGCTAGAGGTGGATTGTCACCCATTTCCCAGGCAGTATTCCGGAGCCTGGAGCTCACTGACAGGAATTCTATTCGCTGAGGTTGGTGAGAACAAGCAGGGTTGTGAGCAGAGTAGGAGGGAATGGCTCAAACGAGCAGGGGAAGGGCTCTGTCTGTGAGAGCTGCACCCTCTAAAGCCACGAGCCTTCACCCTTCCCTTCCGTGTAAGGGCTGAGGAGCAGCAGGGAGCCCCATTCCGCCACTCTGGGGGGGCTCCTTCAGCCTCATAAATGTACAAACACCAGGCTGCTGCTCCCCTGCAAGAGATGGGCAAGCATGCATCTGAAAAATACTGACTTATTTTCCCTGATGTTGTTTTCCATCCTTCTTTGTAGATTTATTTGCCCATGTTTCTGTATTTGCTTATCTGAGCCACAGCAAAAAGAAAAGGAAAGCAAGCTGCCAGGGCAACAGCCAAAACTGTCTTCCACTAAAAGTAGGGAATGGCTGAGAAAGAGATCATGTTTGGATTCCTTATTTTCTCAAACTGTATTGCATTAACCCGTTAATATTCATTTTTGTTCACCTGTTAGTAAAAGGGCTGATGTGTTAATCAGAGTAACTTTATGGACAGTACTTTCAGTTTAGGGTTTGCACAGCCAGCTCTGTTGAAAGTGCAGAGATTGTCTTGCAGCAATTTTTCTTGAAAAATATTTCCAATTTTTATTACCAAGAGCAAACAAGCTTTGATGCATTAATGGTGTGAGATCAACTAGTCTGAGTTATGAGCACCTCTCAAGAAAAAAGCAGATCCTGGTAGCACTATATTTTAATAAAGATACTTTCCTTCCACTGTCAAAATGAATTCCCTCAGTTTTATAATTTTATTGCACATTTCTTACCAGCTGAGAGAATATCAGCGTTCTGCCAAATTCAGCTTTAGCAAGGCCATCACTTCCAAACCTGTTATATCATGTATTAATAAATGCTGGTAATAAGAAATGTGTAGAATGAATGAACAAGCTATTTGTAAACCTCAGGAAATTTTTCAATTAAAACATTTCATCTTCAGGGTGCAAAACAGCTATCTTTCTAAAGATATAGATATGAGAAAGATGGGTTTAATATTTTAAAATTCCCATATATTTTCTTGAGCAGTTACATGTCCTTCATGGTTATGAAGGATCTTCTTTATGAAAAAAAATGGAGTTTTCTTTCTGTCAGCAAAAGATATTTTCATTGTAGAAGACAGTAGTGAAATAAAAGGAAAGAAAAAGAAAACAAGATGAGTGTGGGGAGATATTGGCACTGTTTTAGTTGATACATCAGCTATTTGTGGCTGTTAATCAGATGTATTTGCTTTATTGATCAAATGACACATTCCCACTTCGTTTGTGTGCGTGTGGGATGGTAATGATGCTGCAGCTGCAGGTGGATGAGTTGGGCTCCAGTCCAAATCTGTAGTGTGGAGCATGAAAAAATCCACCTGGATTATTAACACTTCATTTGAGCCTGCAGTGTAGGGGCTTAGATTTTAGTTTGCGTGTTAATAGTAAACTCATTTAGCCTCTGAGATACCATAAATATGCCACACTTTGGGGATGGCAATGGTCTGTTGAAAGATCTGTGCTCAGCATTAATTTGATATGAATTTGAGGTAATAAAGCTGAACACTGCAGTTTGGTGGGACACATCCCAGGCTTGGAGCACTGCCACACAAAGGTGTCCAAGCCATCAAGACCAATTTTATCAGCTAGAGCAGCTGTGTTGCCACCAGACTTGCTCTGGCTTGCACCACTCAACACAGGAGTTCCTGTCACAGACTTTCCATCTGGGGGGTTGGCTTCGTGCACCTTTCCTTGCAGCATCTTTCATAAATGAGCAGGATTCTCACAGAGCTGTGTTTTGTGGTTTGCATTTTCATCAGAGTAACAAGGAAAACAAGCCTCTATTAGATTTATGAAACATGAAATCACCCAGTGTGGCCAGGTTCCCCAGAAAAGTGTGGGTGCCCCATACATTTTTATGGGTTCTCAGATGACTGTTTCTCTCATTTTTTGTGCCTTTTTAGCTGCCTCAGCTCCAGCTATGGCAGTGTGCAGGATGCCCAAGCAAGGTGAAGTGTCAGTTTAGAGACAGACTGTTGGCTTGGTAACTTAATTTTAAAAGATAGAGATTTTTTTTAAGCTTTCCCTACAAAAGAAAATTGGGATCTTAAATTAATTTTATACTTTTCTGGGAGCTTGAGGCTACAGCGGGTGACTTCTATGTTTAAACTGCCCTAGTCAGCACAGTCGCAGGTTCCTCCAATTGAAAACTGGTCAATTATCAGTTTCCCCAAGCAAGAAATACTCTATACCCAGCAAATCTGTCTGATTTGATTAGGAAAGCTGGAGTGAAGGCATTCAGCCTCGCTTTACCTGGGGCTAGGTGCTTCTAAAAATTCTGCTTAAAACATCTTTTACTTCAACTTGCCTATTTTGCCTGTTCCAATCAAAAACTGCCACCCTCTCCCTTCTGCCTCCTCACAGGAAGTGCACATGAAGTGTACTGAGTATGCCAAAATTTTTTTCACAAATTCTCTCACGAAGGCTTTTCATGCCTCTCTGTTTGTTGGGTTGGTTTTGGTGTGGTTTTTCCGTTATTATGTATAGAATTTAGGGCTCCAACACTGCAAATGATTCTGTGTAGAAGTAAACCAGTGCCTATTTGCAACCCCAGTAATTCTAAAGGATGGGATGGGATGCCAGGGGAAGGCTGAGTGAGAGGGCTTTGAGTTAGTCACAGCCTTGAGATTACATGAAAAATATGCAGGCTCCCAATTACCTAAATATTATATTAGAAGATAATAAACCAGATATTAATTCTGTAAACAGAGAGAGATTAAATATCCTGGGTGAGACAGATTTAATAACTGAGTTGGAAAATTAATCAGACTCACTGACCCCTGTCCTTGCAGTCTTGCTCTGAAGGTCAAAACCTGGCAGCAGCAGCAGTTAAAATGTGTGTTGGACCATCTTCGAGCATTCCAGGGTACATCCCACCTCCTGCCCACCACCTCAGGGGTGCACCGTGCACAGACCCTTCCTCAGCTGCTTCTGGGCTCTGTGGGATTTGAGCAAGTGGATGGATCAAACACTCATACCTGGGTGCTGATTCTGGAGATTTTCCTGGACACATTAACTTGTCTTTTGCTCATGGAGAATGCTGAAAAACATTAAGAATCATGAAGATGACAAGCATCTCTGTTTTTCAATTAATTGTAAATCTGCCGAGAATTAATCAATTTTGGTTTAGAAGCTTGTTCTAGGTGTAGCCTAACATGCTGCTGGGCAGCTCTCCTTTGGACTAGTTAAAGTCTTTACTAATGGCAGGAAGGTACTGCATGGTTTTGTTAAGTAGATGCCACTTGGATAATATTTTTTGCTGATATTTGGCTTAAATTTATTGGGTGAATATGCACCATTACAGTGTCAAACCCCTTAGTTTTGACAGTTAAAGCACCTTTGAACTACCTTAATGAATAGCTGGAAACACTTTAGTCATCAGACAACTCCAAGAAACTGATGCTGAGTTTCCACATATGCAAATAACATAAATTGACTCTTGGGTTTTTTTAAGACAAATGAAAAGCAAACAGTTGAAACAAAATTAAACTGCCATTCAGCCTGCTTGCTCACAGTAACTTCTAGTGGTTGCAGTTAATGTGAAGGCACTTTTTTTTTGTTCAATCATTATTTTTAACAGTGAAGCCTATCTAATCATTAGCTGGATCGTGAAGTCAATTCCTTTCATGTATTCAGTAGCTCATCTTGCCTAAATTGTTTCAGTTCCTCAGAGATAGTTTTTGAATATGCATGACATATTTCAGCATAATAACTAGGAAGTCATTTTATGTTGCATCTCATTAGCAAAATAGGTATCAAAACAGGTTTCCCTTCCCTTAGAGGAAGCTCTTCAATTAGCTCCAGAGGACAATTCACCTTCAGCTTCCTCACACATGTTAATACCAGAATATTTGTTCTTAAATACTGGACTAGGCTCACTTTAATTTCACTGAATATAATTTACTTTTCCTCTTCAAGAATCATAAAAGACCAGAGCAGTTTGGGACTGAGTTCTAAGTTGGGCGTAAACCAAAGTCCGACTCAAATAATTTGTTCTGTGCTTTGGCACAATGTTTTTGGGATGGATTCCTCATCTCCTGCTTTCAGGATCATGGAGCAAGGTCTGTGAGAGCATCTGGCTGCTCAGGTTGCTCCTTCCCGTGAATCCAGGATTTAGAGGTGTAATATGTGTAGTGGAGAGCCCTCAATTCAGTGCTGCTCCTCCTTGCAAGAGACAGTGCAGAACTTGCTCCACAATTGTTCTGTGTGCCACATCAATAGATGGCCTATGAAATAAATTGTATTTGTGTGGTTCCAAAATACAAGTCACGTTTTAAACAAGTAAATCCTTGCATCCCGACTGGGATAACTTCATTCTCTGCTGCAGCAGGACTCAGCAATCCCTGAAATGAGGTTTGTGGTACCACACAACGGTTTAGGACAGGAAACAACTCAACTGTGTGCTCAGAACCAGAGTGAAAGGCTATGGAGGCAGTTTGTGGTGCTGCAATCAGGACATAATTACTTTGTCTTTTGAGATCTTAGGACTGTAGTCCCATGAGTAGATGACCATTTTAACTGCTGGCTTTGTTTTTGTTCCGTTGGGGTTTTTGATGTTTTCCCAGACGGCTGTATTTTCATGTGGATAGAAATTCTCAGTAGAATCCCTGTGCCCAGGGGATGTGTCCCAGGAATAATGAAAGAGAAGCTTGAATATCTATCTGCTAGAGCCCAGCTCTTGTGCTCTACTCTGTCTTTGAAGCACCCTCAGTAAACACTGATTTTCTATGAGGTTTACACTGCATTTTTGTCATGGGGGTCATGAGAACCATGAGTTTGAAGAAACCTCGGGATTTTTGTAATACACCCACGGCTTACCTCGAGGCAGATCAATCTGTATTATAGAAATAAAATGCATGTTGGATTGCTGGACTGGAAGACAAATAGTTGTTCTTTCACTCCAACCTGTAACAGGCATCAAGCAATCTTGCAGGTGCAGGAATCTGTTGTTTAGTAGTCATAATCATATTTGACACACTTTCCCTTTGTTTGCCCTCATGTAATTTATTAGAAATGTTCCTAATGAAAACAAAGCCTTTCTGCGGAAAGAATCTGATGGAAGCACAAGATATGCTGCTGTGTCTACAGGACACTCAACCATTCAGGGAAAAAGAAGGATTATATGTCTGGCTTAAAATTCTGACCTGGCTTACGGTAAAACTGCATATGTATAACTTGCAGTTCTAAATACACCACATAAACATTTTTACTGTATTTTGTACGCGTTTTGTGAGGAACAGATGTGGAACTCACTGAGCCTTATGTACTGTGAGTTGTAATGAAAAGTCAGGAAAATACAGGATGCTGTAGGAAAAAGATGTGTGATGTAAATGGAAACAAATTGCATCTCAGTGGGACGTGGCCTGGACAGAGCAATCGTTCTTACTCCACAAGCAATTTCCATTTCTCCAGGGAGCTGCCTTATAATTAATGCTCTTTGTTTATGGTACACTTATGTCTTCAAGGAAAAAATAAAAAACAGAGGTAGACATGTCCTTCATCAAGTCTCGCAGCGTGCAGGCCAGCAATTATTCTTATATAACTTGTATTGTGTGTAGTATAAAGCTCCCATGCAGTGCTGAACACTGAAGGGCTGCTAATGCATTCACAGCACAAGTGAGGAGAAAATAATTCTGCTGAGTGGGGCTATGAAAAAAAAAACCTCCCTTTGACTCTCCAGCCCATCTGTACTGATGAGTGGGCTTGAGGCTTGAGGTTTGATGCTGTCACGCTTGCAGAAAGTGTAGATGTAACAGGAAGGAGCTCTTCTCTCCATCCTTCCACCCCTGCACTGCTTGGGGGAAAGCTCAGGTGCTGTGCTGGAGGGCTGGGAGAGGCTCCTCTGAGGGTTTGGATCAATTCTCATCATTTCTATGAGTAAACCTTCAGGAACTGCTTCGCTTCCAGGCTTTTTGGTCCAAGCATCACAGCTTGATTCCTGATCCCTTCTTTATTCAAACCCTATGGGTGTTGCATAGCACTGGCTCTGAGTTTAGCTGCTGTGAAAAGACATTTCTGTGATGCTACTCATGCTTTAAATGCATCATCTGTGAATGCACAGTGAACTCACATCTGTTGAATGAAGCAAGTTACAAGTTAGAAATATTTCCTCAGTGTGTTAACTTGTTTAAAAGTTTTATTTTGATTGAGATCCCACAGTTTCAAGCAGCATTTGTCACTTTTTTCACAAATTTGTTTAAGGAATGTCTGACCTGGTAGATCCAGCTGCAGAACACTTGATATTGTGATGTTTCTATTACTAAAGGAAGTTAAGCTTGCCACCACTAGGATTGCCTGTAGCCTAAAAGAGGAACTGATTTTAAGAAATAAAAGCTTCTAAGCCAAAATTTGATTGAAACACTTTTTTCTTATAGGAGAAAATCTGGATACCAGACAGGCAGAAAAGTTTGATACGTGTGAGTAGTAGGTTAAGGTTACTTGATCATAATTCAGTGAAATGCCCCAAACATTGCATTTCCCTTGCATCCCTCCCAGCAAGCAGGACTTCAGTTTTATGCAAACAGTAAGGAGAAAAAGGGCCATTTCTGTGCTGGGATTTGAACTCCCCAGGTGCCAGGTTTGAACTGCTCAATCTCCCTTGTCTGTCTCCCATGGAACAGGTTCATTTTAACTGATCCATAGCAGCAACAGCTCTAGTGCTGACCTGGCTCCTGACTTCAAAAATTTAAATTCTCAGAGCTCTGTATCTCTCCTGTTGTTTGATAATTTTATTCTAACCTTGGCTTTTGCAGTCCAGTGGTTTCCGGGCCCAGCCAGCTTTTGCTGTATCACAGTTGGAGGAAGTGGCTGGTGTACATTGAAAATATCAGATGCACACTAAAAAAACGTAAATACATTGTTTATGGGGGAAAGATTAACACTTTTAAATCAATCTCTTAATTTTTTTAAGGCCTGACTCACATTTTTAATGCTAGTGTTGGCAATAATGCTGTTTTTCTCCAGATGGTACTTTTTGAAAGGAAAAAAACTTAACACTACCCAGTGGGACACTTATCTTGAAATTCAAATAGCAATGGTAGATATGCAAAAGAAAGAAGATGAAAAAGGAGAGAATGCACAGATCAAAAAATCCCAGGACAGATGTTTAAAGCTGGATTATATCTTGTCTGCTCAGGGATGTTCAATAAAATTAAACCAAATGAATTTGGATTTGAAATGTATTAGTGAAACCATAATAAATCGTTTTATGTACACGCAGTCAGAATTTAAATGGCCTCAATTTGCTTTACTGTAATTCACTTTGAAAGGAGTGAAACCAAGTTATGCCACCTCTATTTCTGGAGGAAAATCCATCCTCCTAGCAGAGCTGATCTGTGCAATTTGCCTTAAATTGGCACCTTTTTGGTTAATTCAGCTTCTTTTCCTGAGTGTCCTTGACGTATCTGGGAGCTAACAAAGGGATGAATGCTGTAAGATTCAGGAAGACTCTTCCTTCATTATGCTTCCCTCTGAATTTTGCAGACTCCTAATGTGCTCTGTGGAACACGTTGTCTTCTCCCCTGACGAAGTCAATGAAAACTCAGCTGCAAGTGGTCAGAATTAGCTACATTGAGAGGATGTGTTTGTGCCTCTCCAGGCAGATGTGCTCTGAACCCCAGCTGAGGTGGCTGTGGAGTTCCACCTTGGGAGCCTGGAGCTGCCAGCCAGGGGCATCTTCCCTTCTGCAGCTGCCTGCACTGCAGAAACATGGGAAGAGAGGATGGACAGGGATTATCCCAGCCAGTGCCTGGGCCCGTTTGCTGCATCTGAAACCAGGGTGGCCATTATCAATGCAGGCAACAGGGCAGCAGAGAAAACCACGTAGACATCAGAGATAGGAATTTTTGTGCCCAATTAATACAATCACAGTGTTGAGCTAATGAGGGTGATGCCTAAAAGAAGGCTACCTGGAACAGAGGCTGGACAGAGTTAAAGAATAAAATAGATATTTATTGAAAGGCCTTCGCAGGACACACCCTGGGAGAACAAAAGTCTGGCCAAGACTACAACTAGGATGGACCCCCAAGATGGACCCTGGGTCACGGGTTCTCGCCCTTTTTGTAAGTTTTGGCCCATTTACATATTCGGGCCAACTGTCCAACCACAGCTTCAGTCCACGCAGTCCCATCCTTTCGGACTGTCCCCTCTCAATCCATGGCTGTTTACATTCTTGGGGTCTGAAGCTGCAAATGTCCTTGGTTCTTCGGGCTGGAAACGGTGTGTTTTGTCCAGCCAGGCTAGAAGACCTGTTAGCACTATACAAGAAGCCCAGAGTTACAGGCACACTGATGCAGTATAAAATCTAAAAAATATGAAAGCTAAAACTAAAGGTATCAAGGGCTTTCTGCTTTCGTGCTGCCTCCTGACAGACAGGGCCAGTTGGAGCTGGAATGCCCCAGACAGGTAACACCAGCTCCAGCACAGAGCCTGCCAGTGCAACAGAAGCCAGACAGAGTTTTTCAACTAATTTTAAAAAGCAGTAAGTGGTTCTACCATATCCACTGTTTCTCATGTGCTGATAGGATTTCTGATTTGATGCTGGGGGATCTAAAGGTGGGTTAATGAACTCTCTGAATGAGACACAACAATTATTCTTCAACATTATCCTAATATTGAAATGGAAAGCCTGGAAAAGAGTCTCTCTCTCTTTAAAATAGCACGTGGTTATGTGAGATTTGGATTTAATGATCCAGGATATCATCTTAATTCCTGCCACACATTTTAGTTTTGGTTGGCTTTATTTTTATATTCTCTAAGCGGCATTCTTTCACTTTGTGCAATCAGATGAAGATTTTTTGAGTTATGGAATAGAAGATGCTGTCCATTATTTTAAATATTTGCACTAACTACTGTCTTCTTCAATTTTGAGAAGTATACACTTCATACCACTAATATCATTTTCAAAATCAGTACCTAGCCTTTCGGTGATACAAGTCTTTAAAAGAGGACTTTGATTTTTATAAAATTTTGTTGAAAGGAAGAGGTTTTTGTGCATCTATGGTGGCTTTGAATGTCATGAGAACCACGTAGCTCTCACTAGCATCTAACCCACCTTTAAACTTCACTGTGAGGGGACAGTAGATCTGGAGAAATTGTAGAAATCTAAATTGCTTTATAACAAAAGTAGATCCCTCCATGTGTGTATTCAGAAAACAAGGCAGACTAATTTAATTGTGATCCCTCTGGTAACATATGAGACATTTGAAACCAGATGATTTTTACAGCAAAACATTTTCCATCTTCCTTAGCATGTAACTGGAAAGGAAAAAAGCTACATAGAGCCTTCAATTCTGGTTGTGGAGGGGTTTGAAGTTTAATACAGATTAATCCTGGGAATACGAGCCTTCCCATCCTTAATACCAAAGCAGACTTTCTTATAGCTGCATTCCCATTGGCCACGTATCACACCTAGAAGTGCAACAGGATCAAAAGTGTTACTTGATCCCCATTGGATAGTACTTAGGCAAAATGTATTACATTTAGAAAGCAACTGATATCACTTATACACCTTTTGAAACGATTCTTTGTGTATTTTCAGTGTAAGCTCTGTTTTGGACTAGCAGTTCTCACGAAGTGTTCTTTGCTCTCGTTCACCAGGGAGAATATATGGAACACTCGAGCAGTTCCCAACAAGCCCAGATGAATAGCTGTGAGCTATCTATATTTTCGTGGGAGTGGGGTTGGGGTTATGGCATTTTCACTAGTGATTAAATGTCTTCCAAACCTATTCACGCTGCACAGCTATAAATTATGGATTTTTCACATTAATGAAAAGAGCCCTTGGAGCCCTCTGGAGTGCATAGTTCTATTTTTACATTTCACTATCGGAGAATGAGGAAAGATAGGCCAATGTGATTCTTTTTTTAAAATGGCAGGAACAGAAATTTGGCCTGTTCTGGCCCTCACTCAAGTGCCAACATCGTTACCCATTGTGGGGGACACACTCAGAATTCATATTTGTTATGTCATTTCATCAGGGCCGTTTTTGGCACTCACTTTGAGCTCATCAGCAGACCTGACCTAAAAACACCCCATACACAGGAAATCTGAAACTGCTCCACTATGAAAATGATGTGGTATATGATCTTAGAATGGAGTTATAATTTGGAAATCAAGCTTGAAAGTTCCCAAGAAATGGTGCTGTGGCTTATCATGTTGCTGTTTTTTTCTGTATAGTTGCCTGTATCTTGGTTTTTTTGAGTACAGAAAGGGAAGAAGTTTTAATCCCCTGTGTTTGCTTCTCAAGGAATGTTCTGTCATCTTCTGGATGTCCTGAGGAAAAAAAAGCTTTTCATCGAGGCAGAATGGAAAAACCCCTGCCATACCTAAGGTGACTATGATGAAAAATAAATTAAGAGCAAAAGCCCCAAATCACAGGTCATCTCTTCTGATCACCTGGCAATCAAAAGGGAACATAGAATTCCATCTTCACTTGATCTGTCTGTAAAAGTGTGTGTAGCTGTATTTGCATAAATGGTGCTCTCTCATCCAGAACTGATAAAAGTGAAAATAATGGATCCCAGAGAGAAAAACTGAAGTAATTTATTCCGAGAGCCTCATATCACAACAGGGGTTTTTGGTTTGTTTTGTTTTGTTTTTTTTTGTGAATACCAAACTAGGTCTGCACAGAAGTAAAAGCCACTGGGACAGCTCTGACTTCCAGCAATTGGCATTTTGGATAAACAATGTGAGAGGTCACCAAGTTTCAGCTCTCTGTAAACAGGAAGGAATTGTATTGGAATTGGAATTCTGGAAGGGTTTTACCGATTTGCAGCTTCCTTGAGAAGACAGCGAGGTCTGAGTGAAGCTGCCTGTGTGCTCCTGCAGGCTCAGACACAGACTCTTCCAGGCATCTCAGCATGAGGCTCCTTCTCAGAATACAATATTTAGTTGCTGTTGGACAGGTTATCCCAAAATGGTTTCAGGCACGTATAAATGAGTCAGGACTGAACAACAGGAATAAGTAATTGCATGCAGGAAAGAGGCAGCCTTGAAGCCTTAGGGAACTGTTTAAAACATGCTGATTTCTTCACTTTTCCTTGTTTTTTGGCTTTGGTGGAGATCTTAAAATGAGAAAGGAAAAAACCTTTCTAAGGTTTTTTCTAACTAAGCAATGGCAACAAAAACCCGTGCAATAAATAAAAACCCAAGGAAAGAAATCAAGACATTAAAGCTGCAAAAAGACTGTGCCCCAGCACTACCAGAGACTCATCCTCAGCAAGTGGCCAAGTCACATCTCTTGGAAAGAACAGAGGTCAGGCTTTCTGGAGAAATCATTCTGTTAATCACCAATACAAGGCAGTTTAAGAAATTGAAGAGATTGATTTAAAGATTTAATACATTGTCTATAGTACCTTAAATCAGCCCTAGGCAAGAATGGAGGACCAGAGCTGTTCCAAAGCAGTTTTCATCTTGATAAAGCTCATCATAGCTGCTTAAAAAATTACTCATCTTTGATGTTCTACAATGCCATAATTTGGGTAGGTGATAGACTGAACTGCAAACAGTGTTTTTGATAACTGCTAAATCTAAATTGCTATTTTAATCAACTGTAACACTTAGATTGTCAGCTGATAAAAAATGTGTGCAGAAGACACATTGCTGGTGTAAGTGCAGTGGTATTTAAAATCAATATAAACTGAGCAAAATTATGTTCCTCTTTGCTTTTCTTCTTAGGTTTCTATGGAAACCTTCTTGGAGGTGGTCTGAAGAAATAGAATGTGAAAATAGAACAATAAATTGTGTCATTTATACATGCAAAGTAAATATCCTTCCTGCATTTTTTATGGAGGTGAAAAAGTGATTTCACCATTTAATATTCTCTCTTGACAACCAAATTAACTATGACCCAGTCTCCTTAGGGTTTACTTTTCTGCATTTGGGTAACATGCTTGAGAGAAGAAAATCAGACATCTTTTATGCTGAGCATCTATTATTTATCTATATTTTACTAAACTATCTTGATTTTTTAAAAACAGCAACCTTCAAAACTTTTACCATGGAAAAAGTGTCTAAAAAGTTATTTTGAAACTACAGCTCTGTCAACCTCTTCACGAACGTAGTGTTCCTTCAGAGTTTTAGCCAGAAGAATATAAAATGCAAACCTATATTGACACATCGCTATAAATAAACAGTAATAGCAAGGTGTTAGGATGTATTGTGTACATGTATTTCCTTAATGATTCACCATTACACAGGATGACTTTTCACTCATCCTAAAACAACTACATATATACCAGGGGTATCTACTTTGATATCCAGCACTGTTCTACTACATTCAGTGGGTTTGTACCTTCATATTTTGGTGTATAATTTTGTTGTTTGTGTTCTCTTTGCTCTGGTCCCTGCCTTTGAGGGCTGGCTGTTAAATCTGTTAAAAACACACAGTCTAGTCTCCTCTGTAGATGCAGTGACTGTCATGAACAGCATCACTGTGAGGAAACTTTTGGGGTGGCTGCTGATCCCTACACTGGGTTTAACGCCGTGGTGGAAATGAGCTTTTCCAAGAAGGGTGTTCCTGCATGCCGTGGGCACTGCACGCTCACTGTGCACACAGCTCCTGCTTTGATTCTCCTCCTCACAGCTTTGGAAAACCTTGATCTCTGCTCCTAGGGCTCTGCATTCGCTGTTAGGTTGTTGTCCTTGTCTCTTGTGTTCTCCTCCTGTCTGAGCCCATTAATAAATCTCTGTAATCAGGGGGAGTTTTAACCTCACACTGGTGGCTGTGTGTGCATTTTCTCAGGCTCTTCTTGGAGGCCCAGTACAGAAAGTAATAGAGAGCCTCTTCTACCTGGCTCTTCTGTGCACAGCAGCAATTCATGGGGTTTTTATTCCTACCAACATGGGAAACTCTGTTAAATCTTTGAGCCCCATCTAATGAATCTCTCTGCTGAGTATTTGCTGGTATATACCATCTCATTCCATGAGAACCACAATAACAGATGACAGATGAAGCTGGATGCCATTAACCAAATCGTTTGCTCACCAAAATATGTATTTTTAGTTTAATTAAAGTTAGGATTTAATATAATTCCTGATAACAGAAAAAAGAGGATTATTTTCTGCAGAATAACTGAAAAGTTTTATTCTGCTTTTTTCAAAAAAGAAGATTTCAGCTTCTTTCAAGTCTTTTTATTTGAAGCTTAGTTTGCTTTTCTCTTCCAGGAAAGGCTGCTTGCAGAGCACAGGAGGCATTCAACGTGCAAGGGCTCTAAGAGGGTGCACCCCCTGTTTTAACCCTCCATGCACTCAGCCCTGCCACAGCACGATAACTCGTGCAAGGGAGAGCAGAGGGCAGTGCCTCCGAGCCTGGAGCTCTGCAGGCTCAGCTTTTCTCAGCCAGTCCCACACCTCTGTGTGCAGACATCTTCCTGCCAAATCTGCCTCTCATCTCCCTGCTCCCTACTCTGTCTCCTTCATCCGTTCTGTAAGACGGATGAGATACTTGTTCTGTGCTGGCTGCAATGAGGGGAATGCAGTAGCTGCATTCCCCAAACTCTGCTGTTTCCTTTCCTTTCTCTTTCCTTTGTCTCTGTTGCCATCTCCTCACCTTCCCTAGTTTCAACTGAATCTTCTTGCTTCATCACTATCTGCAGTCCTTCTCCCTTTCAAAAGAAAACCTTGTCAGTGCTCTCTATTCTTTACATAATGTTGTGGTTAATTTTTTCTCACGGAAAAGCAGTAAAACGGAGCTCTCCATGGTGCTGCCTCTGGCCATGCTCAAGGCTGAGGCCAGTTTGAATTTGTATTATTACAGCATTGGACAGGTAAACAGAATCAAGCTGCTTACTTTCCATTTGCAAAAAATTAATCCCTCGGAGCTGTGAGAACTGGTGAGAGCAGAGACAAAAGCTTGAATGCTGTGTTTGCAAAACTCTCTGAGAGCACCAGAGGCCTTTGTCAATGAATGCCAGAGGGGCTGAGGCAGAAATTGGTCTCAAAATCATCGGTAATCATTTCCACAAGCCATTTCTGAATGCAAACAGTGTAACCCTACCACTGAACAGTGTGCTTTCCTTGTATCAAGGGCCTAGAGCAGCATGGTGTTATGCTTTGGAATTCGTGTAAAAAAGTGATCAGACTTCTCCCATCTGCTGCAGAGGAGGAATTGTCCCTTGTCCCTCTGCTGCCCACACCACGGTTGCCATCTCCTGCAGCTCCCTCACTGACTGACCAGTGATTCAGCCTCCCTGGCCTTTGGATTGCAAGAATTGGCACTAGAAATGCTGTGTCCTGTGCCAACATTCACCCTCTACGATAGTCCAGGGGCTTTGGAGTTTGTGTGATATTTCTGACACCCTAAGCATGAAAAAGCAGGGAGGCTTACGTGAGCCTGTGCTATGGGAAGGTTTCTTTTTTCAAGACAGCTCCTGGTGGAGCTGCCAGAACACACTCACACAGTGATGTCCTGCCCATGGACGCCAATGCATATCTACACGTATTCAGGAACTGAAAATTCTGTGATTGGTAGGTTTGGATGCTCAAAAATAGGTTTTGATACTCAAAAATGTAGTCTAAAATGACCGAAGCACAAGCGAGTACTTTAGAAATGTTTTGAAGAAGCTGGAGGAAGCAGAGATCCTATCTGGACACAGGAAGTGGAGAATAAGGGGGGAAAGGACAAGGACCCCAAAAGGGCTCTCTGAAGGCAGTGGATGGAGA
Organism: Melanocharis versteri; assembly: GCA_013397845.1. NCBI lineage: Eukaryota > Metazoa > Chordata > Aves > Passeriformes > Melanocharitidae > Melanocharis > Melanocharis versteri. The sequence goes on along the minus strand of VZTG01008123.1, from coordinate 244,436 downwards.
GACCTGCTGCTTGTGCAGAGCCCAGAGTGAGGATGAGTCAGGGTAGTCTCTGCCTCCTGAGAGCAGCACTTCTGTCTGCTCAGCCCAAGTGACAGAAATACCCGAAGGCTGGAAGTGCTGCAGCCCTCCCAGTTCCCAAATTCTGCCTGGAGTTCTGATGGGAGCTGGCAGGGGTGTGCACAACCCCTCCATCAGCTCTACCTCTCTGATGCTCCCTAAGCTACAATGATTGATCTCATCTCCACCCTATGATCTCATTTTCTCTCTGCCGTGATGCTTATGCTGAAGCTGTTCAGAATAATGGACTTCATCTTCACTCTCACCATGACTCCTCCATTTATACTTCTGATGGGGATTATTGCTCTCTCTTGAAGATTCTCCTTTTCGATTTTCTTGTAGTTTTTTTAATCATCCTATAATCTAGTTGGAAGATTGCCTAAGGAATTTGTTCAGATACCAGCTAATCACACTGGAACTCAAAATGACTGATAAATGCACTAAATGCAAAAAAGCTACCAAATATACAAGGCTTTGCCAACTCAGAGTGCACTGACAGTAAGTAATGGAAGCTGTTTGGAAATCCAGTGAGTGCGTTTATTAGTGGTTTCAGAATGCTTGCCTTTTCACAATGATTAAAAAAGTTCATCATAATGATTATTCAGTTGCTACTTGAAAGCTAATGGCTAAAATTCTTAGCCGAGGGTTTGGGTTTTTTTCCTGGATGCCTTTCGGTGTCCAGGTCTGAAGGTGAAGGGATGATTTGCCACACAAGGCCTCCCTTGCACTGATCTGAGGGTAGAAAAAACATCTTGAGAGTGTGCAAAAAACATCTTGAGAGTGTGCAAGCCTTTCCTGAGCTCCACATCCAGAGCCTGTCTGCCCATAAGGTTATGAGGAGCAGAACACCTGGTCAGCATGGAAGAGCACAGGGTTTAATTTTAATGTAGTTTTTGTGTTTCCATTTGAAAATGTGAGTGTTTAAGGTGGGTCAGAAGCTGAATGAAGGACTTTGGGAGCAGAAGCAGGGTTAGGAGACACTGTGTTTTGATAGAGTACCCTGGAAAGAGAATGCAGTTCTAGGTTATCTCTTCTTTAGGGGCATTCAGGGCAGATGTGTTCCTGGGACACACTTATCAGAGCCATGGCAATAGATCTCAGTGGAGACATGGCAGGGATCGCTTTCTCCGCTTCTAAAAGGAGTTTGCTCTGAAAGGTGCATCACAGCCAAGTGCATAATATCTTTATACTATTGTGTTTGGCTTATATGGGCACGAATAAATTATATTTCAATTATATTTAACATAAATTTATATTATTTTTTATAAATATGTATTTATATTAAAAATAAATTATGATTTAAAAAAAGAGAGGCCTACGCACTTTCAAGCTGCATCAAGGATAAATAAATAATGAGAGAGGCAAATCTTCAAATGTAGCCACAAAGAGCAGTGACATCACATGCCCTGAAAGCTGCATCCAGTGTCCAGCTCTAAATGAGTCTCCATTGAGAGAGAATCTCCAAAAGGTGGATTCCTCTGCTAGATCCAAGGCACAAATAATCATTAAAAAAATTGGGAGAAATGTTAAGCACTGACATAACACTTCCATCCCCACAGCACTGAGCAATCAATGAATTGTTGGCTCTTCAAACAGCCCTGCAAGATAAACCCTTGCTGTGCTCTGCCCTGGGGAAATTCTGCAAATGTCATGTGATGCCCTTTCAGGCAAACCAGTCTGTGCTTTAGAATGATTTCTGAGGCATGATAAAAGTCAGGCCTGGCAGTGTCTATACAAAAAGATGACTTCCTCCAAGGGCAGGACCATCAATCCATGCTGCCAGCACCACAAACACTGATTTTCACAATATTATGTGCATGTCCTCTTGTATCTTCTCTCCTTAAGAGTCTGTGCTTTCTGAGAACCGTTGAACATTGCTGCACAATCAATAACTACACTGGTAATATTCCAGGTTCTGCATGAAGAAATGACTTAGGAGGACTCTCATATTTGTGCCATGTTAGTAAAATTTATCCTAAAATAAATGAACATTGTGAAACTTCAACCATAAATATGAATTGGATGGTTAATCCACTTTTCCCAGTAGTGCTTATATTTCTTATACTCCATTTTCATAAATATTCTAAGAAATTATTTCCCCGATAGAAGCAGCAAGTATAAAACAAATATTGAAAATGACTCTGGAGAATGTAAGTTTTAAATTGATAAAATACAACATCAAAACACTAGTTTAGAATTTTATTAATTAGAATACAAACATCTATTTTGTATGACTGGAACTTCCAGTCGATACACATCAGACTTTGAGTATTAAACATCTCACCAAAAAGTGCAGTTGCAAATCAAGAATTGTAGCTCTATTTTTACTTGTAGACTGTATCCATGAGAAGGTTTCTGGAAAAGTCATTATAATGTGTAGAAATTGTGGATGCACAGTTTCAAAAGTTGGTTGCAAATATTCTCTTGTGTGCTTATCCACAGGGGGCTGAACTGAGTTACAGCAGGGCCGTGTCTGCAGTCATTTTTGACAGTGAAAGGGACTGTGGGATGCAACTGAAGAGACAGAAAACCAGAGACATGAAGGCAATGGTGATTTTCCCCATGTCCTTTTTTTCCCCATGGCTCTTTTGACCAGCTGCAAAAATTTTGATGGCTGTACATGCAGAGCAGAGCACCCAAACCCAGGGAGACAAATGTCTGTGTGAAGGAGGATGCTTGGTTTCATTCCTTTTGTCTCAGTTTCAAGTCTGCAGCTCCCTGACACTGACTAACCAATATTTAATTGTCTGACACTAAAATATTGCAATATGTCTAAAACTTGCGTTTTGCCCCGTGCATCAAGAGAGCCAAGCAATAGTGCAGTCAGAGAAATAAGCACTTTGCTGTGAATTATCTGTTGCTTCCTCATAAAATTTCTGGTCAGAGCCAGTAGAATTATTAAAAATCATATTGAGCAGAGCCGAAAAGAGTTTCTCAGTCTACTATAAAAATCGCAGAAATACATTTTTACTCATTTTAAAAATAGTGGGAATATTGCAGCACGCCATGGCTGACTCCTCTTTTAGCACAAAAAGGCAGTAATGGAAGATTGCAGTGTTACTCTGACATGCCAGCCATCTCATTTCCTGCACAGTCCAAAGCTGGGTTTGAAAGTAATTAGAATGAATATACAGCCAAGATTTTAAGTGCTAAGTAGTTTTGAATTCAAGTATCTTGCAGTATAGGGAACGACACCAGCCTGTATGGATTGAAAAAATTTCTTCTCCTGGGAGCTCAGCTTTTCGTGTTTAGTCAGAAAAGTTTGGAATCAATAATACTGAAGAGATTAATAATTTTAACTGCCCATTTTTTATACTTTGTAATGTGTCTAAATGATCAATTCTCTTGCATAACATTTCTCTTTGCCACAATAAGAAATAGTCAAGAAAAACTGGTCATTCTTCCACTGTCACACTTCTCCATCTTTCTTCCCACTGGATTAACTTTCCTTCTGAATAGTAAGTCTTGGTATGTTGCTGTCACTTTCAAAGCCAACTAAAAGAAAAAGTTCAGCTTTGGCCAGATCGCAAACACTCTTTTCCATGAGGGAAGTCGTGGAAGATCTCTAGGTGATGCCTCACTGGGTATGCTTTGAAATCAGCTTCCTTTAAATGGAGAGGGATCCAGCTCGTGCGAGCTCAGCTGCTGCAATGTGCAGTGTTGCCAACATCAGATGTTGAAAATCTCTGCCAGCCAGTTGGAAACCCCCAAAACGGTGTAAGGATTACAAGATGTAAAAATAACAGCTTTGAGGGCTTGGCCTTCTCTTTTTGGAGCTTTGGGCTGTTGCTCAGTCAAATCATAAAAACTGGCAGCAGCAGGCGTGGTGCTGGGAGAGGGGTTTTTCCACATACATTTTCAAACTTCCTTTATGGATGGAACTTCAGCCAAATTTGAATAAAAGCAGCAGCTAGGAAGTACCTGATGTACGATTAAAGCCATGGCACATGATCTTTCAGTCAGTAAGGTTTTACCTTTAAACACATCTGCTTTGAACAAGTAGGACAGCTTGGCATCTACTCTGGCTGCCCCTGGAGGCACTGTGGGCACCGTCTGTGAACTGAAGTGGATGGTAAAATTCCCAATTTCAACAGACCAATTCAGCTGTTGAAGGATGTGGTGAAGTAAGATGTTTGCCAGCTTAATCTTGGCACATACACTTGAGATTCAAACAGGCCACGGTTCCTTGGCCAAGGCTGGCCCAGGCCAGTGGCCACGGCTGCGTTTGGGCAGCACATTTTGCCTCTCTGCAAGCTCTGCCACGGCTCCAGGCCCTGCAATGCAGGTTCCTTTCATCTCTGGCCAGGCAGCTGTCTGAGCAGGCCTGTGGAAGGGAAGGGGGTCTGTGCTCACACAAACTGAGGGACACAAAGAGAGGAAATAAATGCTGAGTGAGAAGAAGAAAGCCCACAGGACTGAAACAGATGTGCCATTCAGAGCTCAGAAGGGAGTCTCTGCTCCTTGAATTATCTTTGGTATTTCAGGCTTGGGATGCTGTGTGTGGGTGCCATCCTGCTTTTAGCTTTACTATCCAAGACACAAAAGCAAAACCTGAAAAGTGGTGGAAGAAAGGGTCTCTAAAAAACACCTCATTCACTGTTGCTTTCCTTTTCAGTTTCTCTTCATAACCTATTTTCAAACAAAGGCACAATGTTTTTTGTGCCCCATAAGGGAATAAGGAATACTAGCAAGCTGAGAATAGAGTAGGATGGTTTTCAGGTTTTGCAGATAAAAACCACGGTGTGCTTTTTGGTGAGAGTCATTGGGTTGAATATTTTGTTGTTCATTCATACTTGGCCAACCAGAGGGCATCCACTGAATATGCCTTCAGATATAGGATGTGTGTCTAGGTACTTTTTTGTCTTCCCTGCATGCCAGACTGCCTTCTGTCTGTGCCACAGGTTCTTTTGTCTGTGAACAATGAGTTCTAAGTGAGCCAGTAAGCTAATAAATAAGTTATCAGCATGTGGATGGTATTTTCTGAATTTTTTGAAACTTGTTCTGCACTGCAGATTTCTTTACAGTCACTACTTTTGTATATTCTTAAAAGTTGATTCAGAGTCTCCTTCCAGGATCACAAAGAGCTAGAAGGTCTGTGGTTTTGGCTGGGGTCTGCCAATGATGCTGGGAAGGTCAGGACTTCTGCTCTAGAGTCTGAAATACCTGCTGCAATCTTGAATGGGACTCATGAAAGTCACTTTTGCCTCAGTCTTCAGTTCAGCTTAGTGCTGGGATGGCTGTTCAGTGACTTCCTTCCTGTCTGTGCATCCTTGCTGTCACTCCAGGGCCACCATCCTTCCTTCTCTCCCATCCCTCCCCTGAGTTCACAGACAATGGGGTTTTTAGAGTCAGGGGACCATCAGTTCAAACTTCCAGATTAAGGGACAAATTTTAATAATGGCCTGGAGGCTTCAAGAAGCACTAATGCATTAAATGTTGGAAGAAAGCAGGAGCAGGAAAATGCTTGATTCACAGATAAAGTGACCTAATGCTAATTACATCTGTTAAGCAATCCAAAATCATGTCACAAATTGGAAAGGACCTTTCCCAATTAGTAAAGAGTTCATTAAAAAAGACTAAAAGCTAGCAGGAGATAGAAAGAGCTTGAACCACACATATATTTTAACTGGACTTGAAAGGAGAAATGTTCTTGTATCTTAAGGTGTTTGCTGATTCTAAAACCTTTTGTGTCTAATTCTGAACAACTGAGATGAATGTTAGAATCACAGCATATCCCGAGTTGGAGGAGACCCACAAGGATCACAGAGACCAACTCCTGGCCCTGCACAAGACACTCCAAAAATCCCACATGAGAGCCTTGTCCAAATTCAGACAGGCTTTGTGCTGTGACCGCTTCCCTGGGAGCCTGTTCCACTGCCCAGCCACCCTCGGGGTGAAGAATCTTTTCCAGATCTATTGACAGTTGCAAGAATTATGAACCTGTCTGCTGTTCTTTATCCATCTTCTATTCCTGCTTAAGGACACCTTTCTTTCCTGAGGTATTTTTCCTTTCTTTTCCTTACTTTCTTTGCATGAAAATGAAAAAAAAAGCTGTTTAAGGCTTACAAGCATACCATCTTTTAAGAAAAATGAAGGGAAATGCCAATTATTGTTTCTAATAGAAAACCTTCTTTTTCAAAATTCTGTCCAAAACATGAATAAAAAGACAGAATGGGCCTGGGGAGTTGAGATGTCTATTACAGAGGAAATATTTATCAGCACTGGGTGTAGACAACAAGTATTTTTTGACTCCCCAAGCGAGAAGCTTTCCCTTTGGAAATTTCATCCTGTCTGGCTGCTGAGGAAGCTTACACAGGGAGGGCTCAAGGGTTTGCAAGAATGTTAACTCATGAATCTTTACATAACTCTTCCCTCCTGTGTCTCTGAGAAGTGTCTTTTTTGTACTGTCCCCTGAGTAACTTCAGTTGCCTTTAGCACCAAGTGACTGCACCAACAGTGAGCCAGACCATGCTGCCAGCAATGGGAGAGAGTTGGTTTTTAATAATGCCAACACCTTGATGTTTCTCTGGACTCGCAAACAGTTTGTGATCTCTGCTTTTCTCTGCTGTATTTGCATATGCAAGGTGCTCACAATGCTAACAAATAAAACAGACACAAAATTGCAGACACTTATTGTGCACATGAACAACCACAAAATGTGCAGGCACGACAGGAGTCAGTGTGTGTGTGTACAGAGGGCTTCAGTGCTGGGAGCCTGAGTGTTACTGCAGAGCAAATCAGTGGAAATTATTGTGTTTAACTAATGGGTGGTAAGATAGAAGAAATCCAGTTCTTTGTATATTACTCTTTGATTTAAAAAGACATGCTGCAGCTGGTAATATATGGTGTAATTCTGCAGTCCTTCTCTGGCCAGACTCAGACACGAATTCCAAGTTTTTAAGCATCCCTAGTTTTCTAGGGCAAGCAGTGGAAACAGCAAGTTCTCAGCCTTTCTACAACCCGGGGTCTGTGAGTTTGGCTATAAACATAGCCTGAATTGTGGCTTTAAAATCACCCCGTTTCACTCTTATCTTGCAGAGTTCAGCAACCTTACCTGATATAAAAACATTAACTGGCACATCTGTGGGCCTGTAGATAAATTCATGTCAGCTTCTGGAATGCACTTGCTCTGTTTAACTCTTGGACTGCTGTTTTCTATAATGGGGCACCTTGAAAAATAACCAGATAACCTTGTGATGTTTTCTGATGTGCAGGGTCAGCTCATAGACAGTCTCTATACTATAAAACACATCTGCATGTGGTTTATATTTTGGAACCTTTCAAATTGCAGCTTTTGATCTTCGTAATATTCATCTTTACACGTTTCTAAATTTATCGTGTATCTGAAAGTGAGGCTGTCAGCTGGGCTGGTAAGTATATTTCTTGCTATTATGTCAAAATCAAATATAGAAAGGTTATGTATCTCACCCAGTATCTAAGGAGAAAATGGAGCTCTGGGACTTCCACGCCTTGCTTTCATTTTAGAGCTGCTGTCTAAAGGTCTTTCTACAAACAGTCTGCTCCTGGTGCTGGTGATATAAAAAAGTAGCAGCTTCATGTCTAGACATAATCATCCTCCAGATACAGGTATTTCATCTTTTTGATTACACTTGCACAGAAATCAGAGATCAAAATAATAAATTTTTATCAAGCAACATTTTCCTTCAAACATGACTGTTTCCAAATTAAATTAATTCAATTTTGGGCGAATCAATTCATGCTTAGCCTGTGGAGTTCTGTTGAGTTCAGATTCTCAAAAATCAGCTGGAAAGGATAAAGGCTGAGTAATTATTTTTACGATTGGCTGCCCATTCAATTTCTGTTTCTCTAATGGGATTGTTCAGTGAGTATTCTACCAAAAGCGCGGAAATTGGTTCAGCTAATTCCCCCCTGCAAAAAAAAGATGAAAACCATAACATTGTATTTAGCTGCTTGCTTCTCATGCAGGTTCTGCCTAAACTCTCGTACTGCATTTTAATCTGTGTCACTTACTGGAGATAGTTCTGACAGAGGAAGCTCAGCTCTGACTCTCCATTGAGCCGATTTGCTGCAGCAGAACACCTACACACGCTCCTCAGTCCTGTCGTCTTCGGTGAATAAGCTCGAAGCTAAAGATAAACTGTTGCTCAAAGCTCTCCTTGCCTTTGACATTAACGGGGGCAGTTATTAACTTGTTGCACGCTGTTATTACTTCATTGATCCGCAGTGAGTAGCAAGGATTTATAGCGAGTAGGGATCTGGATAAATAGTTACCATGGGGAAAGGCAGGATGTATTTAGCCAGAATCAAAAACCTGCCAAGGATCTCTGGCAATCTGTAATATTGCATTAACTAAGGAAAAAAAAAAAAACAAAAAGGGTTAAAAAAAACCCAAAACAACAACAAAAAAACCCACTAAGCAGGCAAATTCAGAGCAGACTTTCCGTAGGGTGTATAGGGCGATAAACAAGAGTTGCCTGAATAAAAGCCTTCTCTCAAATATTAGCCTGAGAGGAAAAAAAATTGTTGAAACGAACTGCTTGAAGTAGAGGGAAGCCAATGAAATGGCTCTGGGATGAGGAGGGGTGTACTAGGGCAGAAGCTGGACACAGGCAGCTCCCCTCATAGAAATCAATTTTCTTCATTGCTGCCTGACTCCCCACCTGGGACCTGCTGATCGTGGAAACATAGCACTGCTCCCCATCTCCAACACAGATTAATGTTATTTTAGTTCCTTTATTAGCAGGAAGAACACTGTGGAGCAGATTTATAAAGATACAGAAGTGCTTAAATCCTGTTGTTAACAAAATGCCTTTGAAAGTCAGCTATTGTGTTCTAACCATTTAATTTGTCTGATTATAACTTGAAATAAGTTACTCCCTACTTAAAATAACCAGGCAAGTCATGAACAGGGAAAGTATTTCCTCACTGAATTTTAAGTCCTCTTTAATTATAGGCTCTCACTGGCTTTTGAATGTAGGATCTGTGGAGAGTTCAGCACATTTTAAGATAAACCTCCTGAACAAAAGCAGGAACAAAGCATGTCGTGTTAGAACGACAACAAACAAGTCTTAATCTTAAAATACAAGTCCTGGCTCAGTCTTTGCATCACTCCTACTTCACAGGCCAAATTCTGCTGTGATTGGAGTAGATGGATCTCTTGTCCATCAGGAACAAGGTGAAATAGAGAGAATGCTCATAATTCGTGAAGAAGAACAAATCACAGCCTGCAAACTCCGGAGGGTGTCACATTCTACCAAAATTATGAGAATCCTCAGGAAATGAAGAGTTATCTGCATGAAAAAGTTAGGCCTGTGAGGACTCTGATATTCCCTGTGGTTTGTCATTCCTTTGTGACTGTAGTGACAGGGTTTTGCCAGCCACAGATATTTTTTCTTATTGGGAAGGTTTGCAGAGCCTGGGCTGTAGGAAGTTGTGTGTTCTTTGTCTGCAAGAAAATACAAGAAAGAGCAAGTGCTAGAACTGCTATTTCCTTAATTACCAGCTACATTCAGTTAGACTAAATCCTCTAAAAATAGAATTAATTTTATTTAAGTTATCACAACAGCTTTATTTAATCTAGAGCACATACGAGCAAAGCTTATTTAAAAGCTGACCAATCTTTTTAATTATTCATTGTTCTTTAGTTACTTTGTAACGTGGGTGGAAAAACACTTGAAGTTTTTTTCTTAAAGTGGATAAATCCATATTCATCTTTATCTTGGTTTTCCCATTGCTTTTAAGGGCAGTAGCGAGTTTAAACTGTGTCAGCATTTGGCTATGAGTGAATTGTAGAAAATTATTTTAATTGATTTTTATGTTTTGAATAATATGTTAACAGGCAATCATTGAATTTTGCTTACGCACATAAACAAACAAAACCCATGGGAACGTGTAATGTTAAATCAGATGTTTTACATTTAGGCTCAAATCTATGTAATATCTTCTAAATCCACTTCTGTGCAGATGCACATGCAAATTTCCATCAAAAGCAGTGCCAGGGACTGCAGGCAGGGCCTACTAGAATATTTTAGGACACTTCTCTATCAAGTCTGATTTCTTAGACCCGAATTTCATTTGAAAGCAGAAATGAGTCCCTTTAAGTCAGTGGAATTACACAGTTGCAAAATTCATCTCAACCCTGAAACCCTACACAGGTGAAGGGCAGAAGGAGAGCCTGAACTCCAGGTTTCCTTTACCTGCCCTTGCCCTGAAAGGGGAACCTGCTGGGACTTTGGTATGGATCAATCTGGTTTGGACATGCAGCAATTTAATTCTTTGTGCCAGGGTCCTTGTGGCTCTCAGGAGATGGAGCAAACTCAGGGCAGAGTGGAGTTTGGCCACAGCCCACGGCACTGCGGACTGTTCAGTGACCTGCACACAGAGCAGGAGTCCCTGTGCTGATAATTCATCAAATTAATCCCCCCTTTTCATGGCCCAAGTGCTGCTAAGAGTCATTAATGTAAGGAGGCTTCAGCACTTTGAACTCCAGGCTCCACTTGTGATCTCTGCTAGAATCACACACGATGTAAATACTACAGGAAAATTCAAGTAAAGATGAATTCTCTGCTGGAAAGGAACATTTAAAAGCTGTTAATTGGAAGAATCACCAGAGAGGAAAAGATCAGCTTCACTGGAAATGGAAGATATAAAAGATAAACTCTTTCCATCACTGCAGTTCAGCAGCATGCAGGGCTTTAAGGCAGATGATGTGTGATTTATTATTTTTCTGTGTGGATAGTTCATATATGGTCATTGTAATGTGCTGTAACTTTGCAAAATGCATTTGTGCCTTCCCTTTTTCTTTCAATTTTACCTCCCATATAAATGATTTTTCTGTGCATTTAGTGGTTGGGACATTGAAAAACTTTTTGCCAGTTAAAGATAGGTATGAAATACTCCTTGACTCTATTGTGAATCTCTGTTAAACAGACCCTATTCGATGTCTCTTAAATAGGGAATATCAATCATGTAATAAGAAAATAATAAATTTATTATTGAAGTGTAGTGTAGCTGCTCAGAAGCACTGGCTCTTTTTCCTGTGCTGCCATTCTTGCTTTAAAACTCTTGGTAAATTGCTCCAAGGTTCTGGGTATCTATATTTGATTTGTATCCCATTTGGGGTTTGTCTACTTAAACTATTTATCAGGGTAAAGATTTTTCTCTGGCCTTCTATGTATTTTTTTTTTGTGCTTTAAAACCCTGCTCTAAATTTGGGATCCAGGCACTGCTGTATTTCAGTAATAGTGACAGATAACAGTAGCAATGTCAGGATTGAAAAAGGCAGTTCCTCTGGCATTTGGCATTTAATGTAATGTCAATATGCTGAAAGATTTTAAGAAAGTAGTCTGAATCATGCTGCTGTCATTCCTGAAATTTCTGTGCCAACTCAAATTGAGAGTGGCATGTGTGGCTAGTATTTGGATTGAGAACTTCAGGTAAAATTGAATAAGTTTTACTGGAGCCTGCATGAGACTTATGACCTTCATAGGCATAATATCAGCTCTTGGTAGAAATTGTTCAATCAACGGTAAGGACAGAGTCTGAGGGATTTACAAGGATGACATTTGACATGACTAAAATATTTTATCAGTGGCTTCTGCGAGAATGTCTTTAAGCACCACTGTCATAAAGCTGATTGCAATGTGAAAAGGGCAAGACAGCAGGATGCAAAAATGCTCATTTCCTCACTACATTACAGCTTTTACAGAGCAGCAGTCCTGGGGTCAGAGTGAACTGCAGCTTTGGAGTTGACTAAGAAAGGTACATCCTGAGTCAATGCAGGAAGAATTTTTCTTTCCCAGATTAGACCTGGAGAGTTTATTGTCAGCTAAGACACCAAGAAACTTCCTGTAAGGTTACAGCTAAAGGATTCTGATATCTCAGGAAGCTTAGTATGCCTACCATACACCAGAGAACTCTTTACCTAAAGTCGATAGGATTCCATAAAATTTTTTGCAAGGATAGGCAAAGCTGATCACATGTGCGTTGGGATTGCTTCATAAATTCCCTTGGCAGTTTCCCTTGGGTCATCTGCTCCTTCACCTGCCATGCAGCCTGTGTGGATCTCACCCACAGCTCTGTGCTTCCCTGATGGGTGCAGTGGCTGCAGTCCCTCCCTCCAGTGGTGTCTGGGTGTCCTGCCCGGGCTCCAGGCCCTGCACAGCTGCATCCTGGAGAGATCTGTCATCCTGGAAAGGGGAGGATTCCAACAGAAACCAGAAATCTCACAAAGCAACATCACAAAGACCAAATTTCTGAATTAGGACTCCAGAACCAAGGGACTCCAACTGAAACGTGCCTGGTCCCCAGGTTAAACACCGTGCAAAGGTAGCCTGGCATCACCAGCACCTTCTGGGAAGCTGGGACTTTGCAAGAAACCACCCAGAAAAATTTTTGGGAAGCACAGAAGCTTCAAGTAGATCTCTATTGATAGATAAACTGGTATTTTTCAACAGAAAAATAATCAGAGCAATTTTATCATCTCTGATGCTGAGCTGGTCTGTATTTTCACTGCAGAATACAGATGTTGGTTAGGGCTGTTCATATGTTGAGAAAAAGCACTCAAATCCATTATTTACATTCTAGGTTAGAAAAATCTGGCAAAAGCAACCCCATAAAGTTTAATTTTCAAATTTTAGACATGCTGGGTTTGCTCCCTTTTGCACTGCAAGTTTGACGTCTTTCTACCAGACTGCGTTTACTCTTGGGTTGTAAGGCAGCTGCTAAATGGAACCACAGCTGTTAGAGATGGAAACATCCTATTGAGCCACCCAGCTCAAACCCTCTGGTGGGTTCTAATGGAAAAGTAAAAGAAACAGGCCTTTTACTTAAGGATCCACCTGATTCAAATGCTGACAAGTTTGCAGGACTGGCGGCATTGGATTTTGAATTCCCTTAAATAGTTTCACCCTATAGGGAACAGTATCACTTCTGCTAATAATAGGAAATGAGGTTGGCCATGTAGCCTGGCATGATTTATGGTGGAGTGCAGCACACTATGGAGTTCTTTAGCCTTTAATTCCACCAAGACTTACAATCTCTACAACCAGAATTCTCTAAAATTAATGATTGTAGCAGCTGAATAAGGGTGCAAAGGATGCAGAAATTATTTCCTAATGACTTAGTTTAAATGTTTATTTTAACCTCCACAAGGGATGTTGCTTTTCAAAATTAAGTTTCCTCATGGAGAAGCCAGTTCTGGAATGGGATTGGTTAAAAGACAAGAAATTATTTGTTACATTCCTAACAGAGGGATGAAGCATTAGAGAAACAGATTTAACTTTCTCTTACTTTGCAGAAGGAATACAATTTGAACTTCATCTAAATGTGCTTTTTCCCAGCCAAATGTGGGTACACTGCAGCATTCAGGTATTGCCAGTGAACCTGGCTCAGATTTCTTCATCATTTTGTAGGTAACAGCAGTGCTACAGGCCAGACAGTGTCACTCCTGGTACCTTCGGGACTTATTTATTGCCAATGAAAGACAAATGGCTGAAATCCGGGAAGCAAATCTGGTGGAAAAGCAAAAACTGGAACAGCATTCAATCCCCTATCCTTCAGCTGTGGCTCTTCAGTAAAACTTTGGTTCTGTGAGTAGCAGAAACAAGCTGTGGGAAAACCAGCAGTAAGAAATCTTTGGTGCGCGAAGTTAATATTCTTAAATATCTAATTGTAAAATAGAAAGGCATTAATTTACTTTGGTGGCTTTTGGATATGAGGGCACTGAGTGATGTATCGAGTAAGCAGTGATGAGCTTGTGAAAAGGCTGGGGGCTGTATTGGTGTGTCTGGAAATACACACGAGGGAGGATTGAACGGGCAGAGCCGTACTCTTCTGAAAATATCACCAAATCCATGGCTTTTAGAAGAGCTGCTGCCCTAAATTACTGTCTTCAAATATCCTTATATCCTTATCCTCCGCACAAATGAAGTGCAGAAAGCAGGATGTGTGCAGCCCTGTTGGATGGGCACTGTAGTCTGCTGTCACAAGAAGCCAAGGCTGAGAGAGGCAGTTATCAAATGACCAGGTAATATGGATCCTCTTCGCTTTTTCTGTCAGGGATTGAGAGAGCCAGAGAGGAGTATAGTCCATTTCTATGGCCTGAATATTCCTCGTTAGGAAGGAGTCCTACCTCTTTCTCGTTAAAACAGTGCTGGGTCAGGCAAGTCTATGCACTGTGATGCAAAAAATACATGAATGTTGTTTGAGAAAGATAAATATCCCATTTCCAGTCAAATTCATGCTTCAGCACGGAAGGATCCCGAGGGAGCCAGTCCCTACAGGAGTGAACAGCAGGTTAGCACAGTTCTGCTGCTGCAGAATTTCATCCTTAGCAAAGAGCAATCAGGGCAAAACCCATGATCACTTTTTGGATGTACCTTCTCCAGCTCAGGTATATTCCCCTGGATGCCTTCCCTCTTCTTCAGGAGAGAAATAAACACTGCCTCATCCTGTCCCAGTGGGGCATCAGGCTTTCTGCTAATCCTGTCCATTATCCACTTATCACTACCTTTGCAGGTTCCTACACTCAAGGCAGAGCTGTGTTTTTCCTACACCAGCGCACAACTCCATGCCAGTTTTCTCAGTCTTGCTTTCAAGCTTTGTGGGAATTCTAATGGAAGCACTAAATCATTTTGCCGTGGAAAGTGAGTCTGCTTAGTCTGTTAGCTGTGATTAGCATTCCCCCTTCCTGTTTTACATGAGCACTCTGCTCTGGGATCCCCCTCTAAACAAATCATTTTGCTCATTTTAGGTCTTGCTTCCCTTCCTAGTGAATAGGTACCTTGAGAACTGCTCAACTATCATAGCTCATCACTCCTCAAGACTGGGAGTTTATGATGAATTCTACAATATTTGTATAAACAATGGCTAACATAGTTGTGCAAATTATTTCCCTTTGTACTAAAGAATGGATTATTAGCATGAACTTAAAATCTGTTCGTTTATGCTTTATGTATTGAATTATAATTTATGTATATGAGATATGACTAAAAGTCTCACAATGATATTCCCTTTGCTTGGTGCAGCACTAGGGATCAGCTTATGAAACGCTGGCAAATAAAACCCACTGAGATAGAAAATGACCCTTTCCAGCTCCATTCTGCCATTCTAGGGAGTAAACTCACCAAAATCCTGGTTTGTCTGGGAATATCTTGTTAGTAAATGGGCCTTCAAGGTGGGTGAGTGACAAAGTGGCAGCACGCTGTTGGCTGCCTCCTGCCTCCTGTCCTTGGACTGTGATCCAGGGAAGGCCCGTCAGCCACAGCGTATCCTTTTCTGTAAGAATATCCCTTTGGGGCCGTGCCAGCCCTGATGCACCAGGGCAGTCTCTGTTAGATGGCTCCGTGCCATGAAACCAAGCCAATCTCCAGCTGAAGGCGAAAGAGAGTGCACAAAATTTAAGGTCACTTTACCCAAAGCTGTGCCTGCTGAGGGCAGTTTGGAGCAGAGAGTTGCTACAGAAACCTGGTGACAGCACCCATGAAGTGTGTTTGTTATGGGACTGAAAATGCCATCTGAACATGCTCATTTCTGTGGGAAATGGTAGCTGTGCTGATGGGCTGTTGCAATTAATCCCTGTTGGGAGAATCCACTGAAATGGATCCAGAAATGGAAGGTTCAAAAGTAAGGATAAGAGTTTGAGGGGGAAGGGGACATTTTTTTCTTTTTAGGTTTTTTTAATGCATGTTTTGTCTTCATTGATTGAAGGCAAAATAATTGAAGAATTGTAAAGTGAAGTTGTTTGGACAGGAAAAGAAAGGCAGTGCAGAACATCCAGGCCACAAGCAGTGGGAGGCTGTGCAGAGGTGCCCTGTGACAGCTCAGGGAATATGAGATGTCAGAGCAGCAAGGTTTGGGCTGGGATCTTTAAAGTAACTCATCTGTTTTGCACTGGAGCAGATAAGCAGTGCTCATCTGACCCATTTTGTTATTTCACTGCAGTGAAGCCCATCAGAAGGTGGCTTTACTACAGCCTAAAGCAGTAGTGAAGTGAAGAACAGAGGTTGCTTCTCTGTGGCGGGTGGAGCTCAGAGCTGGGAGCGATCCCTGCTCCAGAGACACTGCCCAAAACACACCTCTCTGCCACCATGTCACCTGCCCTTCACAGCAACTGTGCCCATCTCCACTAGATTCTGACCTCTGCAGTAACAGCTGCATCTGGGATCTGGGGAATGCACCATCTTGGTCAGCACCAAACAGGCCTGCTTTGGATTAAATATTTACAAATTAGTGTTTGCAGACAGAGGGTCTGGAAGGGCTGTCTGCTCCATCTCCTGCTGTTTGCACAGTAAATAACCCAGGCATGCAGCTGTCCCCTACACACACAGGTGCTTTCAGTGCAGGAAAGTATAAAGCCTGGTTTTCTGCCTGCCTGGGTGGGCTGCTGAGACACAGATGAGTGAGCAGATGAGTAAATATTTGGATGTCTAAGGAAAGTTCCACCCTTCATTGCTCACGTCACATTCACAGAGACAGTTCTTCCATGGGACACTTGTTTTTGGAGGAGGAGAGCAATTTCTCTCCGAGTGCCCAAATACTTTGGTAGGCTAAACATCAAAGTAGGCCTACATTAAAACAGTTATCGTGTAGCGAAAAATTAGGTAATTGCCAGGTTGTATGGAAAGAAATACACGGCTTGTAAGTCTCACTGCTTTTCCTTTTTAAACTGGAAGCACAGCAGGATGAACAGGCAAAACTCACTGGTTCTGCACATGGCCACAATCCCACAAGCTCAAAAAGTGCAGCCTTTTCCCACAGTGTCTCTCTGCCAAGTGATGGGCTACTGCCATGGCAAGCAGTGAAGCAGAAATAGCAGAACCCCTCAGACAACTCACCCAGCACTTGAACTGCTGTTTAAAAACATGTCCTCAATCCTGAAGTATATAGCAAGCTCAGACAAATCCGTCCACAGCCAAAATTTTGTCCTGGAAACACCATTTGGACTAAGCTGAGGGTGGAATTAGGAGGCACTAAATATTTATTTGGGGATTCTGATGATGCTGAGCATTTTTTCTTTTGGAAGCTCCTATCCCAGTGACCATAAATGAAGAACAGGACTTGGATGGAGCAGATGGTTCAGCAGATGGTGACTTGCTCCTTTTTTAACCAGGCTTTTGTGTAAATGGAGTGTGGCATGGATCTCTGTATGCTTTCTGACTTTGAGAGTGTGTATGTGTGCTTTTGGGCTTTAATAAGTATTTAGTTATGAAACCATGTATCATGATAATGGTATGGATTTTACTGGCTTTTTAAAGTCTTAGGAAGTTCTTGAAAATGTGGTTTATTCACTGATTTATGAAACCAACACTGTCTCTGCCAAAGAGGCATTTTGGTTCTGATTTTTAATTAAATGAGAGTAGCTACAATCCTTGACTGTAGGACTGGACAAAGCAAGATTTTATAAAACTCTTGAAATTTTTTTATTTTTTTGTTTTGTTTCTCCACCGTTTGCCTTAACTTTCCTCACTGCCCAGAGCATTAAGGTTGCAATGAACCTGAAAGAGGTAACTAAAGAAGGGTGAGGTGTGAGGTTCACTCTGCAAACAGTTCTCTCAAGCTGTCAAAAGTTCTACAGCCCCCAGCACCTACTTACCATTCCTGTGCTGGAGCTAACAGCCCCCTCAAACCTGCCAGCAGCACTGCTTGTGTGTGTGCTCCCTAACCCATTTTATTCAAAAATTAGATGGGTTAGTGAAAAAATGTACTGTTGAACCGTTTCAACTAATGTGCCTCTTTTAGACCGATAAAGGTTAAGGAAAAGTCACCCAAGCAGCCTGAGCACCAGCAGATCCGAGGCAGCATAATTTCTGCCACAGGGAATGTGAGGATTTGTCATGAGGATTAGCCTGAGAGTGGCAGGATATTGCACTGGCACAGCTGGAGCAGAGGAGCATGTCCTTTTACTGCCTAGGAGTGATTAAACCAATACAGTGTCTTCTGTCTTCTTAAAATTCATATTCCTGTAACTCATCTATACATTTACTCCTAATTTCACATTATTTCTTAAGGCCACAGAGTGGTCTTCTAGGATCCAGCTTTGCAAGTTAGTGTAATTGAAGGTGGTTGTCTTGTCTCTCATTTCATGTAAATTTGTCCATCATCTTTTAACTTTTGGTGTTTGTTCTTTTGCTCATTATTGTCCCAGGTAGGAGATAATGGAGGCAGAGTGGTGTTTCTGCTGCCAGAGCTCACAGGTTTTGCAGTCTGTTTTAAACTACACTGAAATATATTTTGGGTTCCAAGACAAAAGACAAGCTACTTGCAGAATTATCCAGCTTTACTTTGTCTCCTGCTTGAAGTGTTTCTAAGCTGAATATAATGAAGACCTATTCTAAGAATTCCTGAGGGATCTCTTTACACAGGATCTGGAACCGATCCATGGGTTTCAACACTCTAACCAATGCACCGTCTAATATTGATTTCCTTCAGAAGTCAAAGCAATTTTTTTTTCTTCCCTGGAGACTTTGGGTTTCTACCTTTGGCTGCAGTCCTTGAATTAATATGGAAATTGAGAACATCGCTTAGGACTAGTCTCACATGCAGGCACAACGTGCAGTCTCATGGAGCCAGGTATCCATTTGGGCACTCAGAGGATTCCTGGTCTCCTCTGGCAGCTGGACAACTCACACAGCTCTTTGCTCACCCCACTGTGAGCTCTTGTCAGAGGAGCAGAACACTAAGTGACTTACTTCTGGTCTCTTTTTCTTTCTTCTCCCCTTTCTTTTGGTGGCTCTTCCTCATGTCAGTGGACAAAAGGCCAGCACTGTTCTCTGGAAATTTTCTTAGACTGGTGAGGTAAAAAGGAGCTGATTACAAGCCAGGAGGCAGCTCAGTGGAAAGCAGCCATCCCTCCCATCATTAATCCATAGTCACCCACAGGTGACTGTCTAGCAAGCCAAAAGTTTCAGATTTACATCTAAAGCCTGATGCCTTCCTGCTGATCAGCATTCCCAAGCTGCCCGGGGTGTGATCATTGCCTGTGTGAGGCTGCCTCCCACCCCTTGGCAGCCTCAAGGCAGAGTGGCTCCCATTTGCTTTGTACCACATAAACCTGGAAAACCTGGAGGTGAAATAGCAGGGAATCAGCTGTCCCGTGAGGGTGCTCCATGCTGGAATTCCTGGAGTAAGCCTCAGTGTCACAGAGGCCTGAGGAGCCTGTGCTGTGCACACGAGGATTCAATGGAGCATGAAGAGACACGAAGGCACCACGGGAGCAGGGGCACTTGCAGCAGTGCAGGCCGTCAAAGCTGTCCTTTTAAATGACACATGGGATCTTGTGAATTCCTCACAATGCCAAAGGAGCTGAAACAATTCCTCCTGGGCACAAAGACACGAGTGCAGGCAGGATGTAACCCGTTAGGATCATATCCAGCCTCGTTTGAAGGGTAAGGCTCTTGGTGGTGTTAAATGACAATCTGCTCTGAATTTATCCTGCCCATATGTCATCAGTAGCAACCTACAAAACACACCTCTCGTTTTAGATCCAAGTTTGCATCTGTTCCAAGCAAAACATGTGCCATCTCCCTGTGTATTCCTAGCAAGTCTATATTGGACAACACAGGAGTAAGCTGAAAGAGGAAAAATTCCCTTTGGTATTATGGGAAAATTAATCACAAGTCACTGTCATTTTGACCCAGCTTTACATGAATATAAAATCTCAGTGGAGAAAACATCTCAAAGTACTTCACTGTGTTTCCATGACACGGGCAGGGTTATTGTAGCTCAGGCACTGTCCCTCAGCAGAAACATTCTGATGCTTCAGCTGTGATTTGTCCATCTGTGTTTGGTTGCTACATAAACAGGTAAAGAACATCTTTAAAATAAGGGTCTGGGCTGGGAGCAATCTATCCCTGGATATCGAGATGCCAATAGCTGATAAGGTTTATGAGAGGTTATAGCTTCAAAGGAATTGATTTACAATTGTTTTCTATTTTTAAATATGCTGCTGGACATCCAGTATGATCTACAGAAGCATCTGACAGGCTTATATGCTCAATTTACATTGACTAACAACCAATGTTTAGGTGCTTCTATAAATCTCCCTGGCTGTTTCTCTTGATCTCTAGGCACGTAAATGCTTTGGAAAGCTGAAACTGAAAATTTAGGGCCTTATTTTCAAAATCTCTGATCTCATGTGACATCAATGGCCAGAAATCTAAAATGCTCTTTTCTCAGCATCCTGAACTCTTGCAAATTCTACCCATTTTCTGTCATTATTTGATATATACTTTTTCAGGAAAAGACGTAAAGCCATATTGCATAGAAATCTGCAATCCCAGAATATAAACATTCTAACACTAGTATTTACAATTAAATGAGGATCTTTTTACAGTTACAGGGATGCAGAAAAAGACCCCTCTAAAGTGAGATTCTGCTCTGAATAAATCTTGTTGGTGCTTGTTTTCTTAGCCTACTGATTTTCTGTACCAAATACACTCACTTTACATTTTAAAATATCTTTTATGAAGACAGAAGTCAGGGAAAAAAACACCTTTTCATATGTTATTGTCAAGAATAAAACTTCTGAAGGCTGGACTCTTCAGGCACCTAGACTGGTGCCACCCCTGTGCCTTCAGGGAGACCCTCAAAGGGAGGCAATGCAAATGTAGTGGTTCTTCTGTTGTACAAAGTAGTAAAATAAAAAAATTGTCATCCTCTTAGACGCGTCAGTTCCAGGAGGAATGGAAGAGCAAAAGTTCACTTGCAGCATCTAAGCGAGCAGCCACGTCAGGCAGCAGCCTTGTGGAACAAGAAGGTGCCATGAGAGCTCATCAGAACAAGCCTGTATTAAAGGGTTTAAATAACTGTGTTTTATTCAATATTCAGAAGAGATTTGAATTTCCAAATATTTTTCTAAGGGATCTTTCTGCTGAGCTGGCACTGAAATTCCAAGTTGCAGAACCGAGGAAGTGTTTTAAGATCCAATTACAATGAAAAAAGAGAGCAAATTATGTCCTACAGAAATGCTGACACCAGCACAAACCCAGCGACGTTCCCAAGTGCTGCCTTTGTTAATAATGTTCTTTTTTACACTTTTGTGGTATGAGGTCATGCATGACGAATTTTTTTGCTGGCATGAATATTAATGACTTTTAGAGTTCCTCCTCTTTCCCCATCATCCCTTCTTCCTGTTGGCATGCCAATATGAATCCAAATTAGGCCAAAATTATTTTGGTGATAAAACCTGGGCTGTGTCATAATTAAAGTGATATTGCTGAACTGTGCTGCGCTTTGAAATATTCTGCCAGCTTACTGAGAGCGGCTGAAATGTGCTGCACCATTTCATCCATCTGCTTCCCAAACCACAAGTCTCCCTAGTAGGAGAGATGGAGGGATGCTACGAGTTCCTCGTTGTTTCACAAGGCTATAGTTAGGGCTGCAAGCTCCTATTTTTGGACATTTCAGCAACTACTGTGAGAGTTTGTGTGATAAGGAAGGGAAAATTCACATCTTCCCAAATTAGCAGCCTCTGTGCACCCGTTTTCCTGCTCTTTGTCCCATTTTGTGCAAGCCCAGCTGCCCCAGCGAGGGTACAAAGGAAGGTGACACCTGAATGCACCCAGTGTGAGGTGTTGGAGGATCTAAATGGCTCCTCACAAGAGCTTCAGGGTGTCTAAGAGCATCAGGGTTGTAGCTTGGCCTGCAATTTATTTTGTCTGTTTTGCCAGAAGTTCATTGGTTCTCTGATGTTAACTAGGATCAATACTTTAGAACCAGACAATACAGTCAGAAATATTTTTGGGAGAACTCCAGAATTCAATAGAAAGTAAGGAAATACTCAGGAAGTTTAAAAATCCCTATTTTCATATATTCAAACTCCAAGTTTAGATTTTAAAATCACAGCAATTCGATTTAATTTTAATGAGATTCAAGGATATTTTAAAAATCAGTCAGGACCTAGAAATGACTTCTTATTAGATGATAAGCTCATATTAATATGACTTGATCCAGTATAAGATTTCCTAATTCAAAATAACCCAAATGCAATTTAACCTCAATTATACATGAAAATGACTCAAGGAATGTTGAGTTAAAATTTTTCAATAAATTATGTATAAAATTGAGCCATTCCACCACGCTGTTGTCACAAGTGCAACATGTCAAGGACACCACATTTAGAAAAATTGTGGATGAGTATAGAAAACACAAAATATAATTAATTCTGACTGCTTTTAGACTCACGTTTTTTTCTGACTGATTAAAATTTAACTGAAATAAATTAAAAATAATGGGAAGAGAAATTGTGCCAGAAACCTGAAACTCCTTCCTAAGCTTTATGCACTTGCTGAATTTTTCTTCCTGTAGTCGTGGTGACTTCAAATGGATCAGAGGTGTAAATTTTCCAGCAGAGAAATGTGGCATTTTTGTCGAGGTCTGAGTAGGAAAAAGTGAAGAATGTAGTCTGTCCTGGCAGAGCACAAAGCCCTGGGGGGCTGCCCAGGCAGGAACAATGATGGGATGAGAGGAGCAGTGTCAGGTCAGCTCCTCTCACGCTGCCAGAGCCTCTTGCAGCAGACAAGGTGTGTTCCCAGCCCAGCTCACACACCCCAGGACCCCCTCCCACCCAGCCCGGCCTCCTGCAGTGAGATTTAGCTCTTGGTAATTCAAAATCCACACCGGTGATTCCACTGACGCCTCTTTTAATAGAAGGGCCCAGTCAGCTCTGCCTTCCTTCCTTATGGAGCAGGAGCAGTTCCAGGAGTTTGTTGGTTCCTGCTCTTCACCTGAGAGGAGGAAGGAGCTTTGTGGCAGAAACAAAGCCACCTGCGGGGAGGACGAGCTGCAGCCTAATTAAACTGAACTGTCCCCAAGTGCTTTCTTGAGAAGAGCTGCTCAAAATTACCTCAACTAATCCACATTCTTAAAACCCCCTGAGGTTTTGTTTTCCTCCCGTTTATTAGGATTCCACCTTTCTAATTCCCATGATTGTGATAATGTTGCCTTTGATTTATGCTGAGGAATCTGCGAGCAAAACTTGGCCGCTCAGCATTAAGGCTGGAATGCTTGTCTTCAGACAGCTTTCAGCCTAAGCAACGTTTTCATCTCTTGCCCACTGACATAATCACAGAGCTCTCCATCTGATAGCACAAGGAAGTTGCAAGCTAAACTCTCTATTAGAAGTTTTCAAGAACATCCAGAGTTTGACAGTGAAAACAAAAGTTCCCACTGACTGTTACAGCAGATTCAAAGACCCAGAAAGAAAATGAAAAAACTTTCTTGTTAATGAGAAAATATAATTGTCTATTTATATAACTCCATTTTTATTCTAGAGAACCTCATCAGTTTGGGATTGACCTTTTCTTTCTCCCTATTTGTTCACCACTTACATATTTTCTGTGCAATGTCTCACAATTAAGGGGACTGCAAAAGCAGAATTAGGCCCTCTCTAAGTGAGTAGCAATCTAACTATAAATGAGTAATAATCTACCACTTAGAAAAAGCCTTTAAGAGGGCGAAAGAGCACTGCAGTGTTTTATAATGACTGTCACAGCTGAGTTCAGGAGGAGGAGGAGATCCCAAATGGGAAAGAGAGAATTTTGGAGGAATAGATAAAATGAAATAAGAAAAATGCGATTTGGCTGTGCTGACATTTCAATATCAGCACGTAATAAGAGCTCATTGGAAATTTTCAGGGGGAATTTGTTTCCTTTGGAAGGTGCTGATAATGTCAACATCAAAACCTTTGGCTGGACTGTGTTCTATGGCACTGCCCTGCCCAGAAATCAGACAAGGCAGGGAATTCTGCCACATCCTGCAAAGCCCAGGCCAGAGCTCACCATTTGCCCAGCTGGGTTTTCTCCCCTGAATTTCAGGCACAGAACAAAGATCCATCCTGCATGCCAGAATACGGAATTATTCACGCCTCGCTTTTTCCAGCCACTGTTGAAAAGCCAGTCTAGGTACTCACATCCTCCATCTCACATCATCATCACGCTGTCCTGTGCCACGTGGGCACATCCACATGATTCCCCACCCTGTCCCTTGAGCTCCAAGGAATTCTGTGTTCTTGGGAACAAATGGAATTGGTCTGACACTGAAGAGCTGCTGGCCTGGAGAGTTTCATAGACATGGACCAAAAAGCTGCTTCTCAGTTACTGAAAAGTTGAAGGTAATTTCCCCCCAATTTAGTAATAATAATAATGACAACAACAATAATAATAATGTTTTTCTTCACAGGAAATATTGAAACTTATATTTCCGTTAAGAATTCCTTGTTTGTTTTTTTGTTTGTTTGTTTAAAAAGAATAAATTATTATTTTCTGCAATAATTATTTCTTTGGTCTAATACCACAAAATCGAGCTTCTGTTTTCTAACAATCAAGTCTTCAGACGTTTAGTCTTTCCAGAAATTCAGAGACCTTGACCACGTGTGTGTTTTATTTAACTTCAGGGACAGATTATGGGTTTTATGAAGCCTGATTGATGCATATACTTGGCCCTTGCCCTTCATGTTTCATTTCATTAGTATTCCATTCATTTTCCCATTGTTTTAATGAACATATCATTTAAAGCCCTATTTTTATCACAGAATTGCTCCGGTATAATTTAATATATGAGTTTAATCTAAGACGGTTAAGCCATTGCAGAAAAAAGTCAGGTTTCTTTTAGTTCATTTTGAGTGGTTTATTCTGTTTCATTTTATTTGAAATTGTTAGAAGTATTTTAATCTAGTTGACAACAAGCTACTCTTCTCAGTAAATAATAGGTTATTAAATCTTTTGCTTTGCTGTAATTACAATGGTAGGGAATCTGGTTTATCTTACACGAATGCTGCCTTCTCATATAATTATCTTTTGTATTCCAAAATTGTAAAAAACCTTATAGATTCTCTTGCTTCTGATGATCTATGTGAGAACACTTGGCACTAGAAAATAAAACAGCTGTAAAAATTCTATTTTATCTGCTTGGCTGCCAATTTGCTGTTTAGGTGAATCTGAGCAGCCATGTAAAGGATGGGGTTTTTCCCATTTCAGATATATATGACAGCGGCTTTCTGGACCCTTTCCCAAGCAATACAGGATGTATCTAAGCGTTGTATCCTGCCCTTGAAATGTGGGTTTATACACAGAGGTAACACTTCTGCTCACTAAAGCAAAGCCTGGTGCCATCTGCACTAATAATCACTCTGCAGTGTGTGCTGAGGCCCTCTCGTGCAGCTCTTCCTTGTGCTCTGACAGCCTCAGAGCCTGGCAATTGAGAAGCTAATGGAGAAGGTGAAGTGGAAGCAGTTGTGACCCTAACACCCCTGAACCCATTGAGTTCAGCGTTCAGTTTGCTCATACAAGTGAACACTTGGTAGGAAAAAACGGAGATGAGAGACAGAAAGAGGATAAACACAGACTCATGCATCCAACAAACTAGAGGAGATTATTTTTCTATTTCTCAGCTGAATAGAGCTGCATCCCACTACATTCAGTTTCTGCTTAGTGGGATTCTCTGTGTAGTCTGATCAAAGCCACAGGAAACCACTAAAAAGAATACAACTCTTTTCCAGCACCCCCTGTTACTTTGACTGGCTTTGATCTCTGAGGCAGCTGTTGCTTGAAAACTTTAAGAAATAGATGTGTAGTTACTAGCAAGGGAGCCAAAATTGTGAAACTCCGAAGATGTAAGAAAGAATTTTTGATAACAAAAAGGACTATAACTTCATCTCTTCAAGACAAACACTAATATTTACCAGTTTTATGTAACATACCTGGCACATTAGGTTCTACCTAGTTCAGGAGGATAAATTTCCATGGCAATGCCAGATGCTCATTTTGAGTCCTTGGGGGTCTTGGGGAACCCAAATTTAATTTTCAGGTTATGAATTGACCTGAACATCACCAATTTCTCTTTTAAATTCTTCAACATAAGGTGTTGCAAAGGTTTTGAAATCTGCTCTTTCCACTGAGATTCCTGACCCCCTGGAGGGTTTTAGGCAGGTGATTTCACCTCTGTGTACCTCAATTTCCTCATCCAGATATTGAGGATCGTCATACGTCTGTATATTACTTTGAGACCTAATGACTGCGAGTGCTGTACAAAGACAGTGCTATTTTTATGAGTAATATTTTTATTTTTCTACAATACCTCCACCTTGTTAATTAAAGCAGTTTGGTTTTATTTCAAAGTGGTAAGAGACTTACATGGAACAGGGCAGTTTGTGGACATACGAGGTTCACATTTTTGTTATGTAAATATTTTTTGTATGAATTTATACATGTCTTTGTGGATTTCCTGTATACAAATCTTCCTGAAAAGTTCTGAGCTCTAACCTCCCTTAGGCTGTAAATTTTTTCTATTTCTATGTGCAACAGGTTGGACTGTGGGCATCTAATGGTATTCTTAGAAGTCTGTTTAAATAATTTCAGAGCATTGATGATATTTTCAATATTTTTAAAGATGCCAACTATCAAAAAACCCAGATATTAAAGTACCTAAAGAAAAAAAATATATTTTATGTCTCCAGCAGAAAATAATCTCAGTCAAATTCTAGCTCTGAGCCAGGTAAGGTTTACTCTGTTCCCCTTCACAGTCAGCAGAAGGGAGTTTTTTGCTTGTAATTAGATCCAAGGAGCTGGACTCCCGTTAAGAATTTTCTCATCAGCAAGAGAGGTGAGTTCTTGTTGTTGGCATCTTTGCTCCTCACAGCTGGGGCCCGGCGTTAACGAGATGTTCTGGAGGTAAACAGTGCCCTGGTGGCACGGGAGGGAGCAGGACCAGCAGCGGTGTCCCGGGTAACCCTGCCCAGCCTCAGGCTGCCCTGAGCAGCCAGCAAGGACCAGCAGAGTCTGGCTCTCCAGCCCTCTGCGATGATCTCCCCTCTGCCTCGTCGCTGGCTTGTTTCAGTTTCGACCTCATTAGATACGTGACTCGAAGCATTTAAGCATCAGAGCCCAGGCACACAAGCAATTAACAGCAGATTCATAAATGTCACCGGCTGATCTCCTCATTGCTGTGGCACACAAAAGGCTGTTCTGAACTCCACATTCCTTAAGGCCCAAAATCAATGAGTAAAATGGTTTAAAAAATACGAGCCCATAGAGCTTTATGTCCTTGTGGTTCTTGCCGGAGTAAAATGCATTAGTTCCCTGGGGAACTGTGGGAATCACACTCATTTTCTCAAGAAAAGGAAATCTGAAAGCCCTCAGCAAGAACGCAGGAAATGGCACTTAGCATTTGATGCTTGGCCACAATAAAAATATTTATTCAGTGGAATAACTGCAAGAGAACATTTTAAGAGCTTTTCTATATACCTTTTTCCACCCAAACTTCCGTCAAACAGAGAGGCCTGTCAACCACCTGAAATACACATTACAAAAACATGTCCAGAAAGTACAAGGAAATTATTTTTTCAGATACAGAAAACTTCTGAGTTGTTTTTTTTTTTTT
>VZTG01008123.1:202870-216992 GCA_013397845.1 Melanocharis versteri | reverse complement strand
TTTTTTGCTGTTTCCACTGTGACATTTGAAAGTTCAGATGTGACATTAATGGTTTGTAAGGGTGAACTGGCCAGTGACTCACAAATGGCTCCTGAATTTTCTGTTCCAGGAAACAGCAGGCAAAGGGAAGCAGCAGAATCTGTCAAGAGTTCAGCTGTTTGATCTGCTGCCTGGTAAAATCTGCAGGCTCTATGCCCTGTTCTAACCTGTTCCTTATTACTTGTAGTTGAAGCTATTTTTAAGTTGGTCAGCAATCATATATTGTGCTATTTGCTACAGATCTAATTAAAATAATACTGGTACAGGATCTAGTAATGTTTTTTTCCTTTGAAAACTGTTTGCCTGAGCTGAAATAGGGGTAATGTGGAGGCCACAGTGTGATACATTTCAGCCCTACCTTGTCACCTAATAGCAGACTCCTGAGATGAGCTTTTCTCAAATGATTCTTCTGCTCTAAGCCACAGGCCCTTAATTCAGCAATGAGCTGAAATAAATGCTGGCTGAAAAAGTTATAACTGATACAGATGTCCACTGAAACTGGATTTTAGAGAGAACATTCAGTTTATACAGAAGGGAACACCAAATTACACCTCATTAGTAGTGGGTACAGTTTCATGTAAATGTTTTGAAATAAATAAAATTGTGAGCTAATGCATTTGGGCTAAATTCACTGTTGTCCCAAGTGCTGTGACTTCAGCAGTGTTTGCTATCACCAAATTATGACCTTCCTATATCAGTAGTAGTAGTATCAGAAAAGTTGTGGAGAGTGATGTGGGTTTTGGAACCCATGGGGATTTCAGCATGCTTTGAGGACGCTGCAAAACACATTCAGAGAAAGATCACAAGAGAACGCAGAGGCCATTCCTTAATAATACATCCCTGCTCAACATCACTTCAACATATCCTTGATCCAGAGGCTTACAGATTACATTATCATATATCCTGGTCTCTCCTGGTTTCTTTTGTCTTGCGTGTGATGAAGTCTGTAGGTTCTGTTGTTACATCTGACACATGACAGAGTCCCAGGCAGGAAAGAACTTCCCACGCTCAGGTGTCGCGAGGGGCACATCTAAACCCCACGAAGAAATGGAGAGCAGTGGAACTTCTCTAACACAATGTTCCTGAGCTAATGAGTCTGCCTGGGGAGCTGGTGCTCTTCATTCCCTCGGATCTGGCACCTCACCAAAGTGGTTTGGTTGCTGTCAAGCTCTCGGCACGGTGTGCACTGAGTGTCCAGGCTGGTGACAGTGATGGGCTCTCCTCACGGAGCCCCAGCTGCCACGGAGAGCTGCCTGCAGGATTTCTGTGTAAAAGGCATATCAAACTTGAAAGATGTATCATAGATCAGACTGTCTATCGATGGGAGGATCCTGAATTATGGCACAGAGCCATAGGGCAGGTGTTCCCAGGGGTCTGGGTGCCAGGAACCAACCACAGGCGTCACCCAGTGTGGTCACACTCCAGGAGCAGCTGCACAGTCCACGAGCATCGCCCCAGCTCTGTGCAAGCTGTGGGCTGGGATTTCTGGGCTGCATCACCTGGAGGCACAGCACAGGAGATCACCGTTCATTTTTCTCCCCTCGTGTTAGGCAAAAACAAATAGTAGCTGGAAGTAAAACAGTTAGCACAGGTTTATTACCTTTGAGGAAAACAAATCACAAAAGGGTAAATTGAAATTAACTGGGTTGAACGCAAGGTAAATCGATAGGATTATAGCAGGTTCACAAAAAAGGAGGAATTTCTTCTCTTCTGTGACCTTCCATGAGGACAAGTTTGAGGAAAAACATAAGAATGAAGAGAGAAGATTCTGAAGTCTACCTAAATAGCAGTAGCCAGATGTTTTTAGCAGGTGCTGTAAACCATAAACAGTGGGATTTTGCTGCATGGAACCTTATTTGTCTAAATCCAAGGATGGAATAGACTAAGGCCAGATAGGTGCCGGTGGCTATGGGCACTGCTTCCAAAGCTCAGTGGAATCTCATTTGCTCTGGTGGGAATACGGAAAGAAAACTTCTTTTCAACAGACGACTCATCTAATAATAACTCCCTCAAACAGATTTCCAGGCTTCTTTTTGTATGTAGATGTTAAGCAGAAGTATTTTATTACTACTGAGACAGATTTCGTTATTAGGAATCTGCATTTTAAGTTGAATTGAACCGGGAAAAAAATCCCTCTAAATTATTTTCCTCTATTTTTAATTCCCATTTTGAATTTGAACTTCTTGATTTCAGGTCACCACCCAGGGCAGGTTATACTATGGCTTCACAGTGTATTATAGCAATGACTACAGCTGCAAGCTTGCCAGACCAATTGCTGCAAGCAGCAGTTGCTGCAGTATCTACTCTATTAATAAAAACTGATTGAAATATGAACTACGAAATGATGACTGTGAAATACAAAATTGTCATCTGTGCAGTGAATCATACTCATTTTCATAAATATATCTGTTGATATATACACCAAAATTGCTGACACTTCCATTCCTGAAATAAGATTCAACAGCCATGATACCTTTTAATGTTGCCAAACAGTTGTTTGTTTCCTGAAGCTAATGGTGAGTCAAGAGTAACATCGAGATGCAGTTTGGTAAATGGACAAATGCTGGCTTAGAAAAAGGTGATTAATTGTACATCAGAGATCACTTGTAGCTGCTGGGAAAATACAGTCACTAAGAACAAAGACGAAGAAGGAAATCCCATGTTAATGAAACCTCCTCCATATGCTTTGGATGCACTCTGGATGAGTTATGGAAAAAGTCTAGGATAAAACTGGGAAGCAAATAGTCCGTTTCTTGGAGGTCTTAGAATCTTGATGAAATGCAAAAAAACCTGAATTCAACCTGGAAAAATGCCAGTTAATCTCAAGGAAAAAAGTTCATGTTGTACATACTCCCTGTGATGGACAAATCCGGGAAGGAGTAACACGAAGGACTGAGAATTTGTTGGAATGCCTGTGCCCATGCAGCATAAATCAGGAGGCATTGTTCATCTCCATATAACTCTGGCAGAAGAATACACGAGTTTTTGGGTAGCTCGTTACAGCAAACAAATTGAAGGTCATTCAGTATAGGGCAGAAATAACTACAGAGGGACTTTGGTATAGACAAAAAGGGAAGGTTGGGATGGATCAATATTTATAGGCTGGTGAAAAGAAGGTTAAGTGGTTAAGAACAAAGAACTTGCCAACAGTCTACAAATGGGATGAGCAGCAAGAAAGAAGAGGAATTCTTTAGAATGTTCTAAGGCAGAAAGAAGGAAGAAATTAAAATTTAAGTTGAACGCTAAGATAAAAACTCTGATACAGAAATGAGCTTGTAAAATCTCGCAGGGAACCATTTGAACCATGCTGCTTGAAGACTTGGACAAAGTCTTGACTAAATATATTTCTGGGAATAATTCATTTCCATTAGTATCAGGACATGACCTTCTCACCAACTCCCATTAATCTGCATTGTGTAAGTGCCTTATGAGGCAGCAGCAGGGACTGGGCTGGCTGTTAGTGCCTGGCTGGGGGACAAGAAACTCCAAACAAGTGCAGCTCAGACCCATGGAGGGCCTGGGACCAGTCCCATCTCCCAGATGAGTCTGTACAGATCTACACTGAGCGAGCATCCTCCAAAGACCTTGAAACTCATAAGTCATTTGTATTAGAATAGGATCTACAGTAATTAACTTCTTTATCTATAATAACTTCAAAGTGAAATGAGATTTGAAAAACAATGTCTGTCTTTCCTGTTTGGGAGTTTGCAGATTTTGGCTTTCCTTCCGGATTGACTTTTTGATAACTCAATGACTTTCCATTCTGGTCCTTAGGAATTTTCCTCATGGGAGTACTAAGCGTCTCAGTGTCTTTGCCTGGGCTTCAGACAAAGTTCCTGACGGTCATTTTGTCATTCCTCTTTTGCCACATGTGCCAGCAGGACCATCTTCACCAAACAGGCTCAGTTGCTTCTTTGGGAAGGAGCAGTCTCCCCATGGGCTAGATGGGTCTGTCTAACTTGGACACTCTGCTAAGGAGTATTCTCAGACTGAAAATGCCCAAATCAAACATTTACTGTCTGTTGCAACCTCCCATAGTACTCATATCCCACCTCTAGTTCAGGCAGGTTCAGATAAAATTAAAAGCCTCCAGAGTGTTTGGTATCATATGTGAAAGTAGTTGTGACCTCAAATCACAGATAATGCAGATAAAAAGTATTAAAAGCCACTGCTGCACCTGCCACTGACAACTCTGCTGGAAGTCACAGTTAGGTGTGTCACCTAAAGATGAATCAAACACAGATTTCCCACAGCAACCTTTGCAACCTGAAAAGAAACATAAGGTGTGGGGGGGGAAGTTTTTGCTGTTTGTGTTCATAAGCCAAGACTACATTTAACGTTCACATTCACATTATTATTAAATTTAGTAAATAAAAGTCTATGCAATTATATCCAAAGTCATTTGGGGTGAGTAGCACAGAGCAGCACAAAAAGAGAACCAACCACCTTTCTGGTGCTTTTGTGTTCTAGGACAGTTGAAGAGACCATTTTCATAGACAGCATCTTTTTAGTTTTCCAGTATGTTTTGCCCTGTAGAAATATCCTTGTTGGGTGTGTTTTGTTGGGGATTTTTTTGATGTCGCTGTGGGAGTACAGTGTGTGCCTGGGAGCAAATAATGACTCTTAAGATGATTATCATGTTATTAAACTCTGGGATAATCGCTGTCCTGTCAAGTGTCAGCTCGTGCATTTCATCAGCCCCATGTGACAGTGCTGGACAGCTCATTGCTTTCTTTGATCTAAGGAGAGTGTTTTTCATGATCAGCTGCTGAATGTGACCCTTTTGGAACTGCAAGTAGCATAAAGAAAACAAAAGTGGGTAAACATTACTAAGTCACCCCAAAAAATAATACTGTTTTTATACCAGCTGAAGTAAGCCTAAGCTGACTCCTCATGTGGCAACGTATGGGTAGGACTGGTGAACAGCTGGGACACAACAAAGTGTGAACTTTGCAAGAAATACAGATAATTCTGCTTTTCAAACTGGCTGATGGGTCACATACAAGCACCTGCATGATGAAATGGACCTGTGCCATCTGCTACAAGTGCTTTTGCATTGGCCAAAGAGCTAAGCCCGAGTTTATGCCAGGCCTTGAGTACGTGTCCTTATGGACTTTGGTTGGATGAGTTAAGGGGTTTATGGGCTGAGCTCAAGGTCAGCTTCTTCACTGCCAAGAACTACTGTGAAGAAAACTAGAAGTGAGGGCCTGCCCCTGCTTTCCCTAGGTAGTTGCTGTTAAGTTGAGGGTTTAATATCATTTTCCCCATGTTATTCTGCAGCCCTGTTGCAGCTGTATCTGCACTGAGCTCTGGCTTCCAGACTTGAACCAAGACCCAGACGCACTGGCTGCTTGTCCAGCTGGAGCTGTCTCACCACTGAGAGCCCACTGGGCAATCACTGGGCTGTGTCCAACCCTGGCCACTGTCCCCAGCCCTGATCCTGGTGTTCTTGTCACGCTCACCTTCTCTTCCACTCGCAGGTGGCCTTTGCTGCTCTTGCTTTGTCACTGTTCTGGTTTCACGCATCTGGGTAACTGGGTTAACTCTGCTTGGTTTGGGGCTTCCAAATAAAATAAGTGAAGGGCTGTGATAATTGCTTTCCAAGGTCCGTCATGTTACATAGCCAGCAACTGAAATCAAACTTGTAAGTAATGGTGTATTTTACCCCAGGAGAGGAGTGAGACCAAAGGCAGATAAAGATACCCTGTGAAGTGCTACATTCAAACTACAGTTCACCTGCTGAGAGACTTTGATTTCTACCACCCTGCTGCTGCCTCTTTTCAGCTGTGAGAGCCACTGTACAAGAGAACAGTGGCTTCCTCCACTGAAAAATTCATTTGTTTTGTTTTTTGGGTTTTGCCAAGGAGCCAGCATTTAATCACTAAGATGTGTCATGCTGCTAAGCTGTGTGACAGCTTGATGCACCAAGGGATGCTCCCCACTGAAAATGTAAACAATTTATGCTGTGTATTTTTCCACCTAAAGAATCTACAGATTTTTGCTAATAATGCCTTTCCTTTTTTCCTGTTACAAAACAGTGTCTGCATTATTTGCAATTACAAAAAAAGTGTCTGCATTTCCATTCTGGTATCAGTGAAGCTAAACAGCTCTTGTACTCTTATCTTACCTTACAATATATTTCTTTTCTCTGTGATCATTATTTTAAAGTACAAAGCAATAATATGTTTTCCTTCGGGAAAAAAGAAAGGATTTGTATATCAGCCTAGCCAGGCTGCTGCTTTCTCCTGCTCTTTCTGGCTTCTAACACAGCTATTAGAGACCAAAATGAGTGTTTCATCTCCCAGCTGTGTGAGGTGCAATTTGTGAAGTTGAATACAGAGGGTTATGGTCCATTTTAGGTACCAGCAGGAACTATTGCTCAGAGCCTGCCATTACATCTTAGAGTTCCACAATAGTCCTTGTTATATTTTGAGACCTTCCTTTGGTCTCACTGAAAATGTTGTGTATCCCAATCTACTTTCCCCTATCCTTTCCCTGTCACGTATCCTCTCTTTACAGGCTGCTGGTAGAGTGGGGTTTTTTTGACAGCACTTTGCCACAACTGATTTGTCAAAGACTCTGTAGTTTCTGACCACCTGACCCTGTAAATCATCCTTACAAGAAGGCACTTCTAGCTCTGGGTAGGGAAGGCTTTTCCTTTTGTGTTGGCACTCAATGCCGAAACAGCCCTCACAGTCTGGGGAAAACCCTTCCCCCTTTTGAAACTCCCAAACCTCTTCTGGATTGCAAGAGCCAGAACTCTCTTTGGATGCTAAACGTTATTAAAATTCACCAATTTTGAAGAAAAACTGTTCTTCATATTTTTTAGATGTACTTTGTGATCACTCCTAACACAAGGCAGGCTTTTCCATGTTTAAAGAAGTGAAGTGCCAAATTTGCATGATGAGATTACAAACCAGGTTAGAGAGGTGAAAGATAAAAAATAATAGCTGTACTGGAGGACTTGACAATTTCCTGTTTTCCTGGCTGCCACTAGAATTTCTCAGAGGCAAATTCTGGCAGGGGTGGCCAACCAGGCAGTTCAACCACATCAGCTTGAAGTGTTACTTTTCAGGACCAACCTTTTCCTGGGCTATTAACCTCCTGCTTAAACTTTCAATTGCAGGTATGCTATCTGGCACTACCTAAGCCTTACAGCATTTCTGAAAGCGCTACATCATTTCCTTCCAGCTTCTCAACTAAGGAAACATTGTATTGGAGCTTTGATTAACCCCCACTGTCAGTGAAGATACAGATGGGAACTCAAGCAGCCTGAATTGTGCTTATAAGGATTTTGTTGATGCCTTTTTATAGACAGTATATTGACATTTTGTACAGATGGAAAAATCTGGATTTCTTTCTCCCACTTACTGTTCTCCTCCGCACGTACACACAGTCTCCCATGTATATATTTGCCAGCTGTAGGAGGATCAGATCATCACAATTACAAGGGGGGAGTTTTAAACACCAGTGGTTTAGATTCGTGTTTTTATTTCTCACTCCCAATCAGCTCAGCACAGAGCTACATCTGTAATTAGTTGTGACAGCAAACAATTCTATTTGCATATGCAAGAACTTAATTTGTAGTATAGTACTTATCCATTCTTAGGCCAGAATCACAAAGGTGTTTAGATGCCTATCTTATGGTTTTTTGATACTTTCTTAGGTACATTCTGTGACTTTCGCTGCCAATATCTTCAAAAACAGAATTTGGAATCAGTGTTGTAAAACGTGCTACGAAAGAGAGATGCATGGAATGCATAACTTGCATTTCAGGTTGTCTTTGCATGTGATTTAGGACACGATACTGGAGGTTGGGGTTTTTTGTAAGAGAGCATTTCTGGCCCTAGCTGTACTTTTGGCAGGGGTCCCTTATTCTGCTCTAAGCCATGGCCATTACCTGCACACATACTCATCTTTATTTCATGGAAGTATTTCTTTTTTTCACATTTCAAGCTACCTCCTCCTGTTTCTGCTTTAGATTTTCATCCAGTTCAGAGCCTCTGTTCCCTGTGATTATGTATTTTGTTCAACTGCCTTAATAAGACAAGAATCGAGAGGAAATCAACAGCTGCATATTTCTTATAATCCAGAAGCCCCAGCCAAACCATGTCTGGACTTTGACACTTGATTGCACTGATGTGTTTTGATTAAATCATAATTATAGACAGCAGGGCAAGCAAAGAAAGTTTAGTTACCAATTTCCGTCTTTCATACTTGACCTGAAACCTGATGAAGTCAGTGGGAGTCTGCAAAGTCTCCAACCAAAATCCCTAAGAGGCACAAAAGTGCTGATTAAACCAGTGGCAGTTGTTTTAATCTCAGCCTTTGTAATTTCTTCACTGAGCCAAAAGGCAGACTGGAACACCAGGCAACAGGTTTTACTTACAGATTTTAAAAGTTTTATGATAGAATCTGGAAATCTCTAATAATAAATTACAAACATAAAGATAATTATTAAGTTCAGAGC
This sequence comes from Melanocharis versteri, assembly GCA_013397845.1. Classification (NCBI taxonomy): domain Eukaryota; kingdom Metazoa; phylum Chordata; class Aves; order Passeriformes; family Melanocharitidae; genus Melanocharis; species Melanocharis versteri. The sequence continues at coordinate 208,483 of VZTG01008123.1, read as the reverse complement.
AGACATATTTTTTTCCCATGTCTTGCTAATTTACTTGCAAATCATTCCAGCTTTTTGGGTGAAGAATTCACTAAATGTTTAAACAAACAAATATCATATACACACATCAGTTTGGCATTTCACTGTTCCATCTGGCCTCTGCTTTCGGTTGATAGGAAAAACAAAACTGATCTGTTGAGAGACTAATGAACATCTACTTATGGCTGCTACTTAGTGGAATTACATCGACCAGATAATTCTGTAATTAACTTTTCTTTCTGTTTCTAAAAGTATTCCTTAATCAGTGTATTTCTGAACAATTCTTATTGAGATAAAAATTAATTGGAAATCATATCACACCAATTCAGCTTATCATTTTTAATGAGAGTTTCACCTGCTAAAGACAAAAGTAATTTTGGTACATTTTATTTGTTTTCAAGGTATGGTTATGCATTAAATGGGAGCAAACACGAAGATAATTAACCTGTACCATGAATTTGTAGTGCCAACTCTTTAGCTCTTTGTAAGTTAATTAAATCAGTTTCAACTTTTTAGTTTTAGTGTAGTTTAAATAGTGACAAATTTAAAAGAAATTGGGAGGCTGATAATTAGTTTGTGACAATGGCTACAAGCCTGGTTCATTGCAAGAAATTGAGAAAACAACTTCCGATTTTTGTACATTGCTTTTTAGGCAGTATTTATTGGACACGTTGCACAAATAGAATGTTAGAGCAGCTGACTAAGAGATACATAAATAAGTAGGTTGTTTTACCAGAAATAGAAGAATTCCAACTGGTTTAGATTTTCAAAGTGTTTTTAGAGACATCTTTGAACAACTTTTGAAAGTTCATACATGTTCTGTGATAGTTAAGAAGATGCGAATTGCTGGAAAAAGAATTTTATGATGAAAATGTGAATACTGCTCTGCTACAAACAAGAGACTTAATAACCAAGAGTAGTTACATGCTTAAAGATCTCCTTGTAGTGCTTGCAGCCCTGAGGTCAAATATTCACACTGTATTTTGCTACACCCTGGAAGTGTAATTTGGGGTTTCACAGAGTGATCTACTCTGCTGACAGGAAAGTTTTGATGCTGCTTTAAGGTGCAATCTCTCTAAAACTTGAAAGCCAGGATGACTCTCCTTTGCTATAAAGCAGGAGATACTGCCAGTCTGTGGAGAGTCAGGAGCTGGAAAATCCATGAAAACCTCACAAAACCTGTCTGCTCAGCACATCTGCTGCTGAGCCCCCGTGTATCACGGGAATTTGCTCTGCAGGCAGGATTTCTAGATGTATTGCAAGCTGTACAGGTGGGTGTGTACATATTATCTGTGTCATGATTGCTGCTAAGTTGCCTGACTGGTGTTCCTGCCAAATAAGCAAACTTTCATTCACCACAGCCTGGTTTTCATATTTAAGGTAAAAAAAAATGCCAAGGACGATGTTTCCTCCAGTAACCTTTTCAGTTTCACCTGAAACCTTTAAGCACTTGTCACTGCTCTGCAGGCACAAAACGCTGCACTGGGTGCACGAGCTGAACACACAGCATACAAAGGCTCAGCAGTGCCACTGCCTGCAGCCTGACAGAAATCCACAGGGCTCGGAGGGGGGTCTCCACTGACATTTCTTAACCATTATTTCCGTTGTACTCCAGCAGTGTCTAACTGTCGATTCAGAGCCTGGGCCGTTTCCACAGTGTGTGTTTGCATATTTATAACATGAAACTGACTACTCTCTGTCTACATGTTTCTAGAAATCTGAGAAGTGCAGAGGTCCTTGACACCAAAAACAGGTGCTGAGCACACTCCACGTAAGTCTCCATCACTGAAACCATACTCCCTTACAGACCGTGCCAAAGCTGGAGTCAACAATGAGCTCGTTACAAAGGGAAATGCTTGAAAGGGCATGGCTTGGGTTGCTCCATCACTCTGGGTTTGGGGTACATTATCTCCACACTTCCTCCATCATATTTTTGGGATTATGCCTGCAGACATCGTGTTTCCCTCACAGTAGGGATATTAACTGGCTAGCAGTTATTCTGTGCTGAGGGTCCCTTTATCAGTCTTGAGCTAAAGTAATATCTTGGATATTGGACAGTCTCTTTGCTGCTTCATAAATTAGCAAGCCTAGGCAGCAGGACTGCTTTTGGCAGAATTTTCCATAAGTCTAACACAGCTGGAAGTACAACTCTTCATGTTCATTCTCATTACTACTATTAGCTTCCTCTTTCTTAGCCCAAAGGACATATTTAGTTGAATATTTCACTCCCATTTGCAATAGGCTGAAATTTATCTTCAAATATGCCCAAAATTTGCAGAGTATATTTTGACATGTATGATCTTGGAGAATCTCATCTTTTTGTCAGTGATAAAATGTGGCTCTGGGCACAAAATCCTTTCCTGCGTGAGATTTTCTTGTAAGCTTCACCAGTGCTATTGCATACTTGGAAACATTTGAGAAGCAGCTTGACCTTGTTGCATTCAAGCTGTGCTCACTGGATTTGGATGAAAATCTGCTTAGTATTTCACATGCCCACTTTGAAGCTCTATCATGCCTATCAGCGTTTGGGTTGTTCAGGGGCAGTATCACTGTGAGTTTGACCCTGGGTTCAAAGCTGGCGTGGTGTAAATTCATCATTTTTTTATTGTGGGAGTTGAAGGCTGCAGGATGGATTTTGTGGGCTGCCTTACAGCATGCACTGACCTGAACTGTCAGAAGATCTACATCGAGCGTGCTCAGACACGTCTGGTTTCAAAGTAGCTGGAGTGTTCCTGCTCCAGCAGGGCGAGATCTTGGTTTGTATCACTTTCTCTCGCAGAATGAGGACACTCCTACCCACCCTCTCTTTGCTCAGCAGATGGGATCAGGCACTACTCATCCAGGCAGTTCCTAAACCAATGGAACAGAGGATTAACAGCATATGGAGCATGCCCCATCCTCAGACCTGGCATCTCCTGAGCGGTACATATAGCCCTGGCTTTACTCCATACACTTCCATTTATCATTATTCCCACCTGAACCGTGGTGGCTGCTACACCCTTTTATTAAAAACATTTCCTATTGGGTAACTGAAGTAAACTAAGCAAAGAATGAAAAGAAAAGCAGGAAACTTCCACCACTGAAAAGATGCAAAGGTACTTTTAAAATCGCAGTGGATATCCAGGAAGTGTCCTGCAAGAGAAAAGGATGCAAAAGCTTGTGTGTGCCCTGGGTGAGGTGGAGCAATGTACAATATGTCACAGTCTTACCTTACTTCTCAGTTTACTACTATAACCTGAAAAATAGGAACGAAAATTACAAGTTCATGCTCACATACTCGGCTCTGGCAACGCTGTTTCTGGAGATGGAATAATTTGGGGTAATTTATTTTGCTTGATTAAGATAATTTCAGGATGCATTTGACCCAGATAAAGAATGGATCACTTTAAATATGAAGTTAGCCCTCATGTTCAGGGGCAACTAATCCACCTTCTGTGTATTAATGTGTTACAAGTTACTGAATTTCCTGAAATGCAATTGATTCTGTACAAAGAAGAAAATGTGTTAGAGAATCTGTTGTTGTAGGTGTTTGTGCTTTCACAGTGATTTTTGCTGCTGTTTTAAGTCCAGAAGCTGTAACACATTGGAAGTCTTTATTCATAATGTCTAATTTCTTGTACATTGTACATTGTGTATGTGTATCTGCACATGAGACTGGAGAAATGCTTATACAAGCAGAGTTCATGCTTCAAACCACTTTTTTTTTTTTATTGCTAGCGCTTGTATTTGCTAAGCAACACAAATTAACTCTTACTCAAAATACCATTCCCTCAAATAAAACTGCCGCTATTTGCAGTTGTGCCACATGGCTCAGGACACTGCACTTGCCACATGAGTCACCCAGGAAAGGCTCTGGATCCGTGCAGGTGCATTAACCTTCCCACGTCAACCTGTGTCTGATCAGTCTCGATGTCTAGAAATTTCCATCTGGTGTTAACGGTGTTTTCCCACCATGGTAACCAGCAACCTAAGAGCACACCTGGTCTCATACAGATCAGGAAGACTTTAAATCAAAATCCTGGCAGCTGTTTGGTACATAGTAAGTGTTGTGCCTCCTTTATCTTCTTTTATATTAAAACAGGGGGACATGAAACCAAACTAAAATATAAATTTGTCCTTCCAGTGTCTTCCCCAAGTCTGCTATACCAGTGATATCCCTGCTTTGAACTGAGCTTCTGAGACCAGAGCCTTTGATACGATCCTTGCCCTCTCAGTCATGCTGTTTCTTAGAGGAGTCCGTGTCCCTGATCTGCTGACAGCCAGATTGCTATTTTTTCTTCAGCATTGTACTGAGGGGAGAAGCGACATTATGCTGTTTTCAGTGGGTTTTCTCCCCTACCCACCTCCCCCTTTTAAAATTAATTATTAAATGCGATGCCAGGGACAAATTATTCTTGGGAGCTGAAAAACTGTGATCTTTCTAATAGGCTTGGATTATTTCCAGCTGGTTTTAAGCACCTTTCTCCATTAGCTGGAGAGGTGATTAGCATGAAGAGCCTCCTCAGTGAAGTGTCTTTTTAGCATCTAAAGTTAGCTCTGGGGAGCAGGATGGCCGAGCCCGGCGCCGGGCCCGTGGCAGCAGCTTGGCTGCACCCTCAGCCGAGGGAATTCGCCCGCATTCCCTGTTTCAGTAAAGCCAGGACGCCTCTGCCCGCACACGGTGTCACCTGCGGGCAGCGCCCAGGGGAGCCCGGCCAGGGACAGCGCAAGGAATCGGGATTAGGAGCACCGCGGAGCTGAGCCCCAGCCCCGCAGCGCTGGGGCGTTCTCCTCTATTCAGCGCTGGCTCACGCTCTCTCCTTTATTCACAGAATCACGGAAACAATCGGGTCGGAAAAGATTTCGGAGATTATCGAGTCCAGCCTGTGGCCCAACACCACCTTGTCAATCAGACCATGGAACCAAGTGCCACGTCCCATCTTTCCATAAACACCTCCAGAAACGGCGACTCCACCACCTCCGTGGGCAGCCCAACAGTTCCAACGCCTAATCACCCTTTCTACGAAGAAATTCTTCCAAATGTCCAACCTAAACCTCCCCAGGAGCAGCTTGAGGCCGTTTCCTCTGGTCCTGCAGCTGGCTCCCTGGAAGCAGAGCCTGATCCCACCTTCCTGTCAGGGAACTGTAGAGCGACATGGTCTCGGCTGAGCCTCCCCAGCCTCCCCTCACTGCACTTGTGCTCCAGCCCCTTCCCCAGCTCCGTTTCCCTTCTCTGCACCCGGCTGCCGTAACTCGGTGCCGGCACGGCAGCGCTGCCCGAGCCCGGACCCAGAGCCGCCCGTGCTGTTCCAGGGTCGCTGCCGCGGAAGCGAACACGCTCCAGGCAGCGCCTCCTCGAGCGGCCCCGGCTGAGGCCCCGCGACGCCCCCGGTTCGGGCCCGCGACGACGCTGGTTCGGGCCCGTGACAGCCCCGGTCCGGGCCCGCGACAGCCCCGGTTCGGGCCCGTGACAGCCCCGATTCGGCCCCGTGACAGCCCCGGCTCGGGCCCGTGACAGCCCCGGTTCGGGCCCGTGACAGCCCCAGTTGGGGCCCGTGACAGCCCCGGCTCGGGCCCCGCTCTGGGCGCTCCGGGCCGGGGCTGACGGGGTCGCAG
>VZTG01008123.1:174481-202766 GCA_013397845.1 Melanocharis versteri | reverse complement strand
CGCCCCGCGGGGCCCCGCCGGCCGCCTGGTGAGGGGCGCCGGGGCAGCGGCCGGGCGGGCCGTGAGGGGCCGCGGGGCGCGACTCACCGCGTTCTCCTTCCCCCAGGAAAGAGAGGGCGAGCCTCGACACCGAGATAAAGCGCTTCATCGCCAAGAAGGCGGATCTGCTGTTCGCGCACTCGTGGAAACCCAACGGGCCGATCGAGGACGCGATCGAGGAGAATGAGGGTGTGTGAGGTGGAGGGGGTCACTCTGTAAGGACTTGAATTAGCGATATCTTTAAAAGCAGGCTTAGAATTTTTCCTGTTGATTTTTACAGGCTATGCCCAAGCTTCCTGGTAGCACAAAAAAAATCATTTTTTCACGTGCTTTGCTGTCGTCAAATATGTTGTGATTTCAGGGTGTAACTGTTTGTAACTGGCTGTGTCCTTGTTGCAGAGTGTTACGCTGTCATGCCACCCCTGGAGAGGTTCATGGAGGTGCCCAGGGAGGAGAGGAGAGAGCTGTTCTTCCGCGACATCGAGCGTGGCGATATCGTGATTGGGAGGATTACCTCCATCCGTGAATTTGGCTTTTTCATGGTGTTGATTTGTCTGGGAAGTGGTGTCATACGGGAAATTGCAGATTTGGAAATCACTGTAAGATACAGCTTTGGTCAATACTTCATTTTTGACATCTATTAGTTGCCTCTTGCATCTCTTTTCGGAGTAGAAGGTGTAAAGGTGAAACAGCTTTGGGATGATGAGTAGTGTCTGCTTTGTGGGCAGCTTGTGATACTTTGCTCAGCCAGTGAACACGTCTTGCTGTGACCCACATTATTGGGTTGAAAAGTTCGAAATTTGTGGATGCATGAATTTTTACTTGAACCAAGCCATATTTTAAGAATCGTGGTTCTGATGTGCATTAAGCTTAAAATAATCTTTTTCTGCTTGATCTTGGGGAGGAAAAAATTCCCAACCTTATAGCTTCATTTATGATATTCCTGCTCTGTTCTGTTGCAGGCCCTGTGTCCTGTGCGGGATGTGCCTCCTCAAAGCAACCATGGAGATCCTCTGTCTTATTATCAAACTGGAGACCTGATTCGAGGTGAGTAGCTGCAGAAGTTGTCAGGCATTGGTTTGTCCCAGGTTTGAGGCATTTCTGTGATTTTATTCGCTGTATTATTTCTGCAGCTGCGCTCAAGGATGTCGACCGTTACCACGAGAAGCTGGCAGTGTCGCTTTACAGCTCAGCTCTTCCACCCAAACTTTCCAGTACAAAACTGGGTGTGATCACCTCTGATGACTTCCCACTGCATTATAAGTAAGGATGTGCTGTTTGACTGGGTGCACTCAGGGTGCCTGAGGAGCGTCTCTGACAGGCTGGCTGTCCCTTAAACTCGTCAGTGGGGTTTCTGAGTTAATTGGATGATCACATCCTTCTTGTTGTTCCTCTCTTTAGCATACTTGTGTCTGGATATGTAGGTGTGGTTGGCTTTTTAGCTTCTTTCCAAAAATATAAGGAAAGCAAAACGCAGAGTGAGATATGTGTTGCTTTTGGACTGTGTTAACAAACAAATAAAAAAACCCCACGACCTTGGGAGACTGGAATACGAATTCTTAGCATTTTAAAATTCCCCTTAGAAGATGGGGACGCAGCTATCTCTGTAATATTTGTAGTGTTTTTGTATGTCCTGGCGATACGGAGGTGGGTGCCCAAATAGGTTTCAGAAGCTCACTTAGGGTAAAGGGCATAGGGGCAGGTAAATAGCAGGAAAATACATGCCTGTAGAGGAGAACAGTTTGTGAGCAGAGATACAGATACCATATAGGCATTTTTATTCTAAACATAAGCATGATGGAATAGGGTACAGAGCCTGAGGTCTCGTTTGTGTACATTGGTGCTGTTTTTAAGGCGAAGCCTGGAAGTTGCCAGCACAGGAGAGACATTTGAAGAGGTTTTGCATCGTTCCCCAGGATTCGCTAATCCATCATTAGTTGAATATTTAGCAGAAAAACTGGGACTAAGTGAGTCAAATCCACCGTCTTTGCTGAGAAGTCTTCAAATGTAAGTGATTTTTACATTGTTCCTCTCCTGTAGTTCTGTGGAGATTACTCTAATCCATTGAAATAGACTTGTGAGTGGGAGTCCTAGACCACTTATACTTAAACCTTTTACATTTTGACTTGCATGACTGCAGTGTACACGTCCTTAAATATTTAAAAGCAAACTCCTCTAGAGTAAGAAATTAGCATTTGAAATCCTCTTGCTCTGAATAAGCAAGACACCTTACCACACACAATGTTTGATATCAGATACTTAAGGAATTTATTGTGTAGCTCTTGTCAGCATATGTGGATTGAAATGCAGGATGTTTAGGTTTTAATGTCTTCTGACAGATGTTTATCACAATGTTTATTTTAGTAATAGGTTTGACCTCTTGTAAAGTAAGAGTCAAATATGTGCAATGATTGATGTTGTGAGCCCTACGTATATTAGGACTCTGTATGTTTTTGTTAAATGTACTGCAGTTGTACTGGTTCAGTCCAGCACTTCTAGAATGGTTTGGGAAAAACTGTTTCCAGAAATATGAAAGAACAGACCTGACTGAGGGAGAGCAGTAAGGCATGGACAAATAATATTGCAGCTTATTTCAACTGCACTACATACTGTAAGCTTTACTTTGTAGGCTCAGACAGCCAGCTTGATGTTTTTATTTGTTTGTTCCTTAAAGTAAAAATTTCAGTGAAGAAGATTTTGCCCCTGCCTTGAGGAAAAAGCAGTCTGCATCTTGGGCCTTGAAATGGTATGTGATACTTCTTCTTGTCAGAGCTTGTTGCTGCGTTGGATTGGGTTACAGGTTATATTTCTTCAAAGAAAACATGCATTGAAACAGTTTTTCCACTGCATGTGTAGTGATGTAACCAGGATCTTATTGAAAATAAATCTGTCTGCCAAGTGGGAATGCGACAGATAAAGTCCTGAGATTCAGTTCCAAAATGTGTGTCAGGTTTAAGGGAGAAGTTCTTAGAATACTTATAATATCCTGACCCATTCTAGAGCTGAGAGCAAGATTTGTGATAACACCAAGGACACAATTTTCTGTTTTATAATTGAGTGTTGAATGACCTCATACTTGTCAAGTCATTCAAGCCTCAGACTGTAGATGTAGAAAGTGCACTTGCTGTCTTTAGAAAGTTAAATGGAACAGCAGCCCTGGATATTTGCTGTAGCTTTTACGCTGTGCAGTGTATTTGCAACGTTGATTAATTGCAGAAAAAGTTGCTTATAGTGCTAAATGAAATTTTAATTTTTAAAAAATGTCTGTAATTAATTGTTCTGAAAATCAACTTAGATCAATTGTCTTCTAATAAGTTAATCTCTTGGAAAATGTGCAAGAAAGGTTCAGGTATATGAAATGTGAAACCTTGGGATGTTTGTTTGAGATGAGCTGGTTTCAGTGGGTACCATCTGCCCATGCCACCTTGTGCCATTGCTGTAATGGGGATTTTTAGCTTTGGATATAATTAAGCCTGTTCAAGGTTAATGGTGGTAGGTCACACATAGTTTTGTGCAGAAAATTGCTTAAACAATAATTCCATAAATGAAAAACAATGTAATATAGTAGCACAGTCTGCAGAAATGCTCTCGAGTGCCTTGAGATGTTGGATTAAAGACAATACATTTTTGTGGAATTAGGTCACTATCTCCTAATTGAAATGCCAGTGTGAAGTTCACAATAACAAGGTCAGGTTTTATTACCTGTCCCTTGTTTGGAGTCATAATTTGTGAGTAACAGAACAATCTGCATAGACTAACTGTACATACTATTTTCTAAATATTTTTTCTCCAGTGTGAAGGCTGGGGTGGATTATTTTAAGGTTGGGCGCCACGTGGAAGCCATGAATGAGTACAACAAGGCTTTGGAAATTGATCCACAAAATGTTGAAGCTTTGGTAGCACGTGGAGCTCTGTAAGTCTGCTTCTTTCACTTTTTTTTCCCTTTTGTGAAAGAGAAACATCACCGTTTCACATGCAACTTTCTGTCGTTTAGGTATGCAACCAAAGGAAGTCTGAACAAAGCCATAGGGGATTTTGAAATCGCTTTAGAAAATTGTCCTACCCATCGAAATGCGAGGAAATACCTGTGTCAGACCCTTGTGGAAAGAGGCGGGCAGTAAGTGTTGCAGTTGTGGGTTTGGTTGGTTGTTAACAAGTTTTCTCATGATATTTTTTTTAATACCATTCTAGTGAGGACACAGAATGGCATCTTTCCTTTCTGGCTTTGTGTTTAAAGAAAAAAAAAGTCCTTGGAAATATCTGTCCTTGTGTGATTGGTTTACACTTTGTCCTCTGTCCCAGTTAAAATCCTGGCAAAATATTTGAGGTTTAATCCTCGATATCCTTTTTAATCCTTGATACCCTTTCACTGGTAGGATACCAGGCTTGTGTAAAGTCCTGTGAATTGTTTGAATATATTCCAAAAGGTTGAGGATTGTTTGGTCATTTTTTTTCAAAAGTTTTGTAACAAAATTATATTCTGTTACTCTGCTGAAATATTGGTGAACCACTCTAATGCAAAATTTTAATTTTGAATATTCAGGGAACAGGTTTCTTTTAAGCCCTGTGTTAAGATGAGAGAGAGAGAGACAGTATTTTTGAAACTGGAATTGACATTTCAAAGAATAGTGTTACAGGTCAGCATTAGGAGATGATAAGGTCAGAAATACTGTTCTGTGTTTTGGTGAGGTGAACTGAGATGATAGAGGGGTCTCAGAGGGATGTAGTGGTAGCGTCATAGTGCAAATAAGAAATACTTGCAAATAAGAAAGCCCTGAAGTAAGAAAAAGCTGTCAAAGTCTGTACCCTAACTGTATATGAATTATCACTTGAATTTTAGGTTGGAAGAGGAAGAGAAACTGCTAAATGCTGAAAGTTACTATAAAAAAGCCTTAAGCTTGGATGAGACTTTTCAGGAAGCAGAAGAGGCCTTAACAAAACTCCGTAAGCACATGCAGGTGATTCTTTACTTTCTTTTCATATGGTGCTCTCAATGAAAATAAATGAACATCAAAAATCATAATAAATCCTTTGAACAGGGAGGGATTAAATCGATGGTTTGTCTTATTCTCTGCTTCCCTACTCCACAGTAAATCTTTTGTAGTGAGCATTATGGCTGTACCTACCAGAAGAAAGGTGCCTCTTGGTGACTCCACTGTTTTGGGGTAGTAAAGAAAGGCCAGACAGTGGAGATGGGGAAAGAGCAGAGCAGGGATAAGAATATCCCATCACACAGTGTGATTAATGAGCTGAATTTGAAACATTCTGTGAATACAAGTGTGCAAAGTGTAAAACACGTCCACAAGCCAAGTAAACATTGTTACCATAGCCTGGCCAGAACCCTGGGTCTTTGGGGTAATTACGGAAAGATAGATAGAGTAACACCAGGCAGAGCTGAGGCGCAGGGAGCTCACATGAGAGGGAAATTGAAAGGTAATTTAAAGGAAAACAGCAGGAGGTGGAGGGTGGGCGGGCAGACAGTTTGAATATCTCAGCTTTCTCCTCTGCTGTCTCGTGGTTTTTTTTCTCTCTTCCCTTGCACGCAGCATGTTTCCCAGGTGAGCCTGCTGGGTCTCTGTGCTAACCTGAGTTGTCATCTTTTCCCTTTTATTTACCTCCTTTGCTTGTGTTGTCTTCCAGAGTGGGTCAAAGAGTAAAACAGAGCACTGAGGAACAGGCTTGTGTTGTTCTGTGCTTCTGCATGTGAGGATGTACACAGGCTGGGGTAGATGGCCTTAGTCAGCAGTTCTTCAGTTGGTGGAGCCATAATGCTGACAGGATGTGTGGAAACAAGGGGGAAGAGGAGATAGGACAATCTTGATAAAACTGAACTACACCAGAGATAAAGATGTGTATGTTACTTGAGCAGTACCTGCATTTGGCTGCTTTAGAAAGAGGTGTCAGTTAAAATGATGAAGAATATTCTCAGCAAGTAGGAGATAAATGTTACTCCTTTGACATTGTCCTGCAGTCATTGATGCAGCAGATGAAGAACATGACAGCTGTTGTTTGTTGCTATGCATGGCCTTGGCTGCAGTGAAGGGTTTCCTTTATTATAGCTGTTAAGACAGTTGCTGAGTTTTGAAAACTATAATCAGACTTTCTGCTCTGAATAGAGTGACTCTGCAGGGCTGGAAGTGGCAGAAGTCTGATCTCTTATGGGTTTAAGTAGTTTAAGGATTATTTATCTGCTTAGATGCTCTCCTGCATTTATCTGTAACTTAGTACATAAGTCTGATACTGTCCGTGCTGTGTAGAGTGGCTGAAACAACTGCAGTGTGTTTTCCTGTAATACTGATTATGTGTTTTTCTCCAATGCATTTTCCTCTGAACGGAACTGTTGTTGCTGTGCCTGCCGTCTGGTGCTGCTCATCACCACCAAACCCCTGGAACTTGATTTCTTACGTAAACTATGCATCAAACTGCTCTGTGAAATTGTTACAAAACGGTTTGTATTCAAACATGGCCAACTTGAATTCATCTTCAACTGGGTTCTGCCATGTTTTTCTTGTAAACTACAATAATGATGACACTTTCCCTCAAACTCTCCTCTCGGTTTCGGTTGTTTGGGGGCTTTTTCCTTATTTTTCTACATGTTGGTAATATTGGGGGTTTTTTGCATATTCTGTCTATAACTTTTGGGCTCCATGCTTCCTGGTGTGCTGGATCATGGGTACCACTGCAATGACTGGTCAAATACATTTTTTAATGGAATAAAAACTGCAATATGGTCTTTAAATATAAACCTGTCACAATGGCCAATACCAAATTCCTGAACAATATTCATTTCTGGTCTGGGAATCCTGGCAAAACATTCCTGGTGTATACATTTGGATGGGGTTGAATGGGGGGAATATACCCATGTTAACACTACTAATGTAATCTTTTCTATGATGCTCGGGTTCAAAAAAGAAATCTTTGGAAATGAGGGAGAAACAAGCTGCCAAAGAAGAGAGACAGAAAGCAAAGAAAATAGAAACAAGTGCAGAAAAATTGCGTAAGCTCTTAAAAGAAGAAAAAAGGTAACTGTTACATTCAGTGTGCTGGTTATGTGGCAATAAGCGCAGATGAGACTGTACATCTCAACAAACAGTAAGCTGGGGAGAACTTCTCCCTGGGTAAGCTGCTTTTCCTTCAGAATGTTTTTGTGGATAGTGTCCTTTAGTGCATATAACCTTTAATGGAGATGTGCATGGAAGAGAAGTTGTTTAAGGAATACTTTGCAATGGGACGTATTTGCAAAGTGTAATGCCATGTGAAATTGGGAAAGATGACTTTTATTACAAAATGTTCAGCGGATTTAATCTGAATTTTTTGATCAACAAATGATATTTGAAATTGTCTTGCCAGTCAGGCTCAGTTTCTGTTCCCACCTTACAGTCCAAGCTGGGGTGTGCAGATTTGCTTTCTACATGCAGTTTTTGCCTGACACTGAAGGTTATCTCACAGGTTAATTATTTTTTTAGGTTGAAGAAGAAAAGGAAAGTATCGACTTCCTCCTCCTCTTCTTCTTCTTCCTCCTCCTCCTCATCCTCCTCCTCATCATCAAGCGATTCATCATCAGATGTATCAGTTTCTTCTTCCTCCTCTTCCTCTGATCACAAGAAACGTAGGAAAAAGCGTCGGCATAGATCTGAGTCTGCTCGCAGCTCCAAAAAAAGCTCATCTAGAGCTTCTTCCCATTACAAAGATCAGAATAGGAAGGAGGAGTGGTATTCCCCTCCAGCTGATACCTCTGCTTCCTTTCTTAACCAAAGTTTTGAAGTGGAAAAGCTGCTGGAAAGGCAGGACAGCGTAGCGTGCCCAAAAATGGAGGTAAAAGAGAAAGACAGACACTGTTCTTTTTCGAGGACGTCAGGTGATGATGAAGACACTTTCGGAGGTAGGTCTGAAGATTCAAGAGATTCTTACAGTAGCTCCAGAAGTCAGCCGAGTCATAGCAAAACAGAAAAATATGGTAAACCAGAGAGATTTTTCTCCAGTTGGAGGGGTCCTTCAGGTTCATATCATAAATCAGATTATAAACCCAGGATGCATTATCATAGGAGATTTGAAAGGGATGGAGAGTGGAGAAGAGAGCAGTTTAGGAGACATGGGTCAGGTCAAGACAGGTATTACATGTCCCCAGGGTCTGACTATTCTGGCAGGTCAGGGGGGAAGTACAGGTCATATTCTAGCAGCTACTCACATGAAGGTGACAAAGGTTATGATAGTGACAGGCAGCATAAAAATGAAAGTGAGGCTAAGAACAGAAAAAGAAGTTACGAAGAGACTGATAAAACAAAGGAACCAGATGAAGAAGTGTCTTTAAATGGTACAGAACAAGCAGAAGGTGGTGTTAAAAGAAACCTGCCTCAGAACTTAGTTAACATATTCAATCAGATAGCTGAGTTTGAGAGGGAAAAAGGAAGTAAGCAGAAGAAATAGTGAAGTACCTGAGAATACACACTTGGATGAGTGTAGTTACGTGAACTTTTAACTTAGTATCTTGTGAGGAAATACACACGAAGAGTGAGAGAAAGGCAGAATTTTTTCTGTATTTCAGAATGTCAAAGAATTCTAAAAGATCATATGGTGAAAAGAGATGGAAGAATATCTTACATAAAATATCAGTTATTATTTAAAATATGAGTTTCCTGTGCTCTTAATTTGAGGTGTTCCTGTACAATATTCTGTCTGATGGGCTGAAATGCCTTGATGCCCCTGGGTGCAGTTAGCTGTGCTCACATCAAATATGCACTTTAACAACAGATGGGCTTGGTTTTTCTTGTCCCTGGGCTACTACTGACTGTTGATATTTTTCTATCAAACTTAACTTCCAGCTATAGTAAAGGGATAACAGAATGAAGTCATGTGCCATCAATGTACATAGCCCATTTGATCATTAAATTTTCTTAATTTTTCTTAATTTGTTTGTGTCTGGGTTTTTGTGAATGTTGCTGGGATGTTTCACCCTGGTGCACTGTTACATGTGCTGTCTACTCCATGGAACCCTGCCGTGGCTGTGAAGGCAAGTGTATTGCCTGTTCTCTAAGAGTAATGTAAAAGAAACTCACAAACCCGACTTGAAGTAGAAGAACAAGTTTTACAACAGTGTTTATTGTCTAGGTAAGCTCAAGGGTTAACCCTTGGTTTGAGCTTTGGTGGGGGTTTGCTTTACAAGTGCTTGGAGGCAGCGGCTGCGGTGCTGAAGGAAAGGTTTACAGGGAGATCTGCACAGGTGGGTGGCAGAACCACACAATGACCATTGTACTTCAGCTGCAAGTTTTCCAGGTACCTCCATGGATACAGGTTAGTTGCAAAAATTAAGAAATCTCAGCTAACGTGGCCTTCAAAAGATGCCTTAAGACTTCTTGCGTGTGGAAATCCTGGAGGTGCTGCCTCTGCTGGCTGGCTGTGAGCCAAGAGCTGCTGCTTCCTCAGGGGTGGGGATAGGCAAGGTCAGCTCCACGACTTTGGCTGATGAAGCCTGACTAGAGGCTGAAGATTTTCTATGGGGGAATCTGAAAGACAAAAATTTACTAATTAGGATACAGAAACCCCTGCATCTAAAACAGAGCTGCCAAGGGTGGCTCACAACAAAGCCACCCTGTAACCATGTTCATTCCAGGGGAAACCCCCTGAAAGATCTCTGTAGCCACCACCACTAAATGGCTTCAGGAACCCCTGGGAATGTTGGATCATAAGTGGGTCAGCATGGTACAGGCTCTATTTGAGCATACCTTGAACAGGGGAAGAAGGTACCAGTAAAAGCATCAGTATCTTCTCTATTAAATTAGGAAGGGGTGTTCATACTATGAAGTGTAAAATGTGGCTCAAAATTGTGCTTTTATTACATCAAACCACTTTGCTTTAGTTAGAGCACAGTGAACAAAAGTAAATGTAATTATTCTGTAATTACTGGGTTTTCTAAACTCTGATGGATACTGAAGTAAACTTAAAGGACAGAGTGAGTAAGGAGAAAGTTTTCATAGAGTCTTCAGCAAGTAGAGACAATTGAGAAGACCCTCAACAGTGAGGAATTCTTTCAGTTAGGGACTAATTTTGCTGGTTTAAACTTGATCTTAAAAAAACCTCAAAGCAACCCAAGAGTGTTAGAACTTACCTGGTAGGAGGTAGTGAGCTCTGTGGGGACTGAGAAGTTTGACTACCGCTGGGAGAAGCAGCTGTAGGAAGCTCTAAATTGAACTAGAAAATTTGGAAAGAAAAATAAGCTGACCTGATCGTCGTATAATAGGATTGGGATATCAGGAGCATTTATAGTGCTTGGCAATTGAAGAGATGTTGAAAGCAGGTGAACACTTTCCTGTTTTACCATACTGTGAGTTGCCCTTGAAAGACACTCAGTAATAGGCTGGAGCTCTCACTTAAGATTTTGGTGGCAGCTAACTGGAAAGCTCACCTTGTCAAAGTGCATTTGAAAGGCTGCAGTTAAACCAGGATTTGCTTCTAGAACATCAACTATCACTTGGTTGACAGTTCTACTGAAGCCTTTCAGTTCACGAAGATGAATGTCTCTCTCTTCCAGTGTTTCTGGTCCACCTTCCCTCTGGGACTGAATTTCTCTGGATAGCTTGGAACACTTAACACAAATATTTTTAAAGCATTATTCTTATGAAAATACAACACTTTTTCAGGAAGTTAAGCTAAAACCACAGAGTTTAACCCACAGAGTTTAGTCCACACTACTATCTATCACTATAAAGCTAGAAGTTCTCATCAATAAACACACAAACCTGTTTTATAACCCTTTCTAATTTTGGCTTCTGTTCTTCAATGTCTTTCTTCAGCTGCAAAATAAGAGCTTGTTTTTCCTTCTTTTGCTCTTCAAAGAAGGCCTGCTGCTTCTGTATTATATCAAAATGTTGTTTCATGTTCTGCAAATTAATTTGAACAGTAGTATTAGTTTATAAAGCAGGTTTCACTTTTTGTATTTGTGGAAGGGTCTGTTGTCATTCCTACTTGTTTTTAAATGTAGCTCAAGCAATTAGTGCTAATGTTAACTCGAAACTTTCTGCCAGTCCAACTGTTTGATGGATAAAGACCTGGAAAAAAGCAGCTTCCAGGTAATTTACATCTCTTTTAAAGGCACTGTTAATGAAGTTACAGGTATGTCTTTTCAGATGTATCTCAAAGTGGCTACAAACTATTTACTTGGCATCCTACCAACTTACCAGTGCAAGCTATCCTAAAAAACCCCAATACTGTTTCCTGTAGGAAAAGAGGGATACCTTTGACTGGAATGAATAAAATCAGCTCCATAAGGGCAGCTGGTTTTTTTTAAATAAATAAATAAATAAAATTTTAAAAAATTAAAAGGCAGGAATGGGTTTGCTGTAACACCTCATTATTATATCCCAGGACTTAAGCCCTGATGAAGATCTGCGTCCCTTTTCTTTACCTTAAGAAATACCATCTCTGAAATTAGAGCTGCATCCTGTGGTGGCAATAAGAATGATTGTTGGCTGTAGGCTGTGAGTCAGGGCTTAGAACAATCATGAGGAACACAACCATGTGCCTTTGCTTTCTTCTGCCTAAGAAAATTATAACTGAAATGTCACACATCAGAATTAAGTGTTCCTCTTTCTTAAGGTCCAAGTGGCTTTTTGATAACCAGGGGAACCATGAGTGAGTCCTTGCTGTGGAGCCTGAACACAAACTGTTGTTGGCCTGCATTTAGTGCTCAGCCTGCTAAGCTGCAAGTCAGCTATATTAATCGTGTTTAACTGAGGCACCCTCAGTGCTAATAAAACTGAATCTGTTCCAGAAGAATCCTGGGATGTAGATGCCAGAGGTCCCAAGCTGTGTGGATTTTATCTGCAGTGCTGGACAGGATGGTACAATAGTGGTGTGTGCTACACATGAACACAGCTGCTTTAGTGGCTGCCAGAACAGCAGCTCAGTGCATGTGGGGTGCTGAAACTTCTAGCTGTATGTGACTAAACACCTGAAATTTTGGTTTGATTCAAGAAAATTCAAATAAGCACTCAGATTTTGAAAGGGGAGGTAGAGCCTTCTAAAAACCACATCCTAATAAAAGAGCAGAAAAAGAAAATTGTACCACCCTTTCCTATTATTCCTCTAGGATGACTTGCATGGATTTAGCTACATGCTGCAGTCTTGTCTGACTGGAACTTTACTTGTATTTTACCTGGAGATTTTCCTGAAGTTCCTTGATCTGTCTTTGTTTATATCTGTATTTTTCATCAGCATCCCTTTTCTCCTTTTCTAGTCTCAGTCTTTCCTCAAGTTCCTCACCTGTGATCCCAAACAATGAGGCAGAATTATTGCTGTGCATACAACTCAACTTTCACTTGAAAATAAGTTGCACTTTAAAGTAACTGCATCTCAGAGTATTACTATATTGGCGTTGGCAGTATTTCAGCACCTCAAGGTTTGAGGGGTTTTTAAATACTCTCCTACTAATTCTAATACACTATGAAAAAGTAACTGGCTTCCTGAGGGAGAATGATTTAAGAGCTACTGGTTCCAGAGCCAGCAGAGGGCACAAAAGTTAAACAATAAGTATTATTTAGAATTAAGTTCTATTTTCTATCTAATTTCTATTTCACATACTTGTCTCAGGGACTGCCTTGAAAGAGTTTTTGTAGTTTCTGTTCCAGTTTTTAAGTACACACAAACTGTTTTCCATAGCCATGATTTCTTTTTGAGCTTTGCAGATCTTTGCATCCAAATCATCACCTTCTTGTTGAAGTGCTTCCTTTTCCTGTGCAGCCTGAAAACAAAACCAATATTTTAGGTGACTGCAGACATACTGAAAATATTAAGATAATTATACAGAAAATATTTATTACACAGAAATATTTAGGGGTTATAACCACTTGAACTGAGATTTGGGTGCCTAGGGAACTGGAAGGAGGAGTTATTTACAGTACTGAAGTTCTTTGAGGTGTTTCAATGTGCATTTCATTATGGAGATCTCCTCTCTGCCTGAGCTCACTTAGTCCTGCCCAGCAGCACCTACACCCTACACAGGCAGTCTGATGATGTGAACTACAGCACGTGCTTCACCTCTGCTTCCTTCACCCACAAAATCCAAGCGAGATTTGACATTGTACATTATATAACCACTGACTGTTAGAAGTCATCCAGTTTGGGAATCAGCCACTTGTAACTCCTCATTCACCTGACCAGTAGATTTAAGAAACAGCCAGCAGGTGAAGTATTTTCTGTAGCCCCTTGGAAGGGCTGTTATGGTGAAAAATCTCCACGGGTGTAGAGGGTATTTTATACACCCACAGTGACCACATGGGTTCTGCAGAGGGTCTTCTGCTGTCCTGGACCTCACAGTAGCACAAATACCATCATTAAGGAATTTAACATTTAAGAGTAAGAAAAAGATGAACTTCAGAGCAAAGCTCACAGCTAGAAGTGTGTAGCTTTAATAGGAAATCAGAGAATTTGTGGAGATCAAAATTAAGAGATTCTTGTTTAAGAACCAGGGTATTGCATTTTGGATAAAGACTGATCTTCTCTTTTTGCCAGTGAAAAGCTGAAGTATACATAGGTGATTGATAAGTGAAAGGGGAAAGCAGACATTCTTCAAGGTATAAACCCCATATGTACCAAATGAATACCTGCAAATAACTCTGACCGGTAAAAGAACTTAAGGTCATGTGAGATTCCAATAAAGTTGTTTTCAGTTAATAGTGGATTATCACTTGACCATTAATTCTTGGGTATTTGTAAATTAATGAGCACTGAAGTAAAGTTTTCAAACTGCTCAGAATTAAGGCTCCACACAGATTCTTGTGAAGTTACTGGATCATTTAAATAACCAATGGTGTCAGATAACATAAAACAATTAGACTCAAAGTAGGCAGTAGGCAAGGAGGTTGTCTTAGAGCCCAGGGAAATCTATAACTTAAATAATTGAATTACAATGGATTATGTTGATAAAATACCTTAATTACATAGTAGGCCTGACTTTTCATCTCCTCTCCTTCAGGTGGCATCATGGAAAGAGTAAAAATTTCATATCTGCATTTCAGTTTATCAATTTTCCATAGGCGATCTTGAAATTCAGCACTAATTTGTTTGGGGAGAAAATAAATGGGTTGAGAAAGTGTTTGTCTGGTAGTGTTTTGTGGGCAGTTCTTGCTGCAGCAGTTTAAATTCCTGGTGTTATTCCAGCAGCCTGTACCAGGAATTGTGCTGCTACAGGTCTTGGTTGTTTTCTGTGTTCTCCCAGCCACAAACATCCCTTGTTCTGGTTACCTACGTACCTTTTGCAATTCTAAATGGAGTCCAATCTGTTTTCACATCCCAGTCACTGAATCCTGGCAGGCTGTGCCACAGTCCTTGCCCAAATTTACAGGCTTGCCATTTGACTCCCAGAGCTGCCCCAGCTGCCCCCTGCTGATGGTACCTTAACATTCCCACTGCAGGATGAGTGTCAGGAACAGCTGGGAACAGCCCCAAACCAGGCTCTGGGAGCCTCCAGCAGCTGGGTGAATCCAAAGGAAGAAGGCCCCAGTCTGTGCTCTCAGTCACACTAAATCACTCTAATTCCCATTGTGTGGGGTGTGGTCAGCAGGGCAGTTCAGCTGCTGAAGTGTTCATTTTTGGCTGAATCTAGACGCTGGGATTTCAGGGCTAAAACCCTCCCAGATACTTTGCACTGATTGTTACAGGAGGGAAATGTTATTTCTGTGTTGTTGCTTTGTAAGAGGGTGCATATGTAATTCATAAGATTTGTTACATAGGATACGTAATGGAAAGCTCATTAGTTAAAAAGAAGAAAAAGCTCAACCAAACAAAATACACCACAAAGCAAACCAGTTGTACTGCTTGAATCAAAGAAATTACAGTTTTATCAAGCAGCTGGGAGTAAACCCTCCTTAAAAGCAACTTTTCTGTTTCATATACTTCGGCATACCTCCAGACACATGATTTCACGTGTCCAGATTATTTTGAAAAAGGCAGAGTCACAGACACAGTGTTTACTGTAAAAAGATGTCTGAGACTGAGGTTTCCTCTTGGTTCTGGTGAGGGTTTGTTCACTGAGGGGGTAAAGCTGCAGCCTGGGGGTCACAGACAGGGTCTCTTGCTGGCCTCAGCTGTCTTGGTAGATAACTTTGAGCAAGATTTTTAATCTTCAATTTCTCTAATGGTGAAGCTGGGTAAAGTGCTTCTATTTTCGTAAGTCCCCATAAAAAATGTTCTCAGTCAAAGCTACAAGTTTAATTTCTGTAAGAACAGTTACCTCATGCGATGCCGTTCCTGATCCAGCAGTCTTATCTGGGAATCCAGCATTGCCTTATGAATCCTGATTTCCTCAGTTCTTTCTGCTATGGCTTTCTTTAACTCCAATTGTTGTTTTTCCAGTGTTAGAACTTTCTCTGCTTTATTACACAGAGTATTTCGAAGGCGCTTCAGTTCTAGTTTTAAGAGATTATCTTCGACCATCATCTCCTAATAAGTGCCAAATGGTATCAAAATAAGAAATCATTGTTTCAATTAGGATTATTTAAAATTTAGTATATTATTATTTAATATTTATTCATTATTTTACCTTTGATATGTATACAACTGTAAGACTCATTTTGCTCTGCATTTAAAAATGTTGTAATTTTCTTATTTGCCAACAGTTTAACATGGTGAGTGTGACAGGGATGGATTGTTTCCTGAATGGTTTTATACAGATTCATCAGACTTTCTAATTCAGGCTGAGTTTTGGGTTATTAGACTTTTCCTTCTACAACTTTTTCAGTTTAGGTGGTTTCAAATAAAACAAGAGACCTTACAAGGAGCTTTCTGGAGCCGTTAATATCCCACTCTAACCATTGAAACTGTCTTGGAGTATATTCTAGATTCTGTAGGCCTGCAAATCATGTTGTTACATGAGCAAATTTTGTATATACCAAGGCTTATGAAAAGCAGCATGTGGTGAACTTCATTAGCATGCAAATATTAAAGCATTCTTTTAAAATCTCGTATGATCCCAACTTGATCAATTTTTATCTGAGTACTTTTAGGTCATCAGCTTCTTTCTTTTGTTCCCCTGAATTTCATCCCCAAAGAAAAGTTCCATGTTTAGGGAAAGAGTTCTCATTGAAGAGGAAGTGCACCAGTTAAGTCAAAGGCAAAACTCTTTCCCCTGCTACTTAGACTCGGCTTTTTTATAATGTGTTAGTGCTTCCTTTAGGAAGGCTAAAGCTTACTGCAGAAAAAAACCTGTGCAATAATTGGAGGAGTGGGAATTGTATTTTTCTGCTGATCAAAATGTGGGGAAAGGATTTACACTTTGTTTCTAATTCCTTAAATTGGAATATAAATTGATTCAAACCAGCTGTTAGAAAAAAATGCTTACAGTTTAATAACAATACTATGCCAAACTTATTAGTAGGCATCACAGATTGAGAGTAAAAACTCAGTGTTATGTAAAGACATCCTTGAACAGTAAATATATTTTATATTTTAAAGGTAATTGTTTCTCAGGGGAAAAAACCCCAACATCCACTGACCTGGTGGATATTGTGGTATAACTAATGTGGGATGAAACTGATACTTTATCAAACTTTATGCTGTATAGAAAGGAGAAGCAACACTTTGTCTAGTAATATAATAGTAGTGAAGATAACTTCAAAGTTTGAGAAGGAAGTGTAAATTAGAAAACTACAGAAAGTGTTCTTATGGATGTAATGATGTAGCACTGTGGAAAGCAGATGACACCCCAAACAAATGTGTCCTGTATTAGTCAAGTTGCAAAATAATACTGTACCTGCTTAATGTGTTTTGCTTTTCTTAACTCCTGAAGCGATCTCTCATTGAAAAGATTCAGTTCTTCTATCTTCTCTATCAAACCACTTGTTTCTTCTCTTGTCTTATCAATTGTTCTCTTGGTGATTTGAACATCATTCTGTTTCAAAATAAGTTATATTGAACTTATTTCAGTGAATGTGAATTGCAACAAAAGCTACCAGATAATTTAAAAGGAGATGTATTGAAGTCCTGGAACCAGGAACCATCACCGTGGTGTCCACATGCTGCTCTGCAAACTGCATGGCATGACCTCATGCAGAGTGCTGCATGGGGTCTTTGGACTTAAATGCAACTGTACTTACGAATTTATGAAAAATATAAACGTAATAGCTTTACAAAACAGCATTCTCCTATTTCTGCATGGGCCTAATGATAAACTCAGACATTTGCAAGCAGTCAGTCACATGCTGATGAAGGCTCAGCTCGTCTTTCCATCACTCAATGCTTGCTAAGGTGTCTCACTTGGGCAGTAATAATCTATTTTTCTGGAAGGTATAGGGAATACATGAAGTTTTCCACATGGGTTACACAAAGTTCAGATACTCTTTAGTCTAATACCAACTTCTTAATTACTAAGACCCAATCTACTTAATTCGCTGAGGTTTCTGAATGATACACAGTCAAAATGATGTCCTAAGGAAGTTACCTGAAGTTTCCTGTACAGCGACTGTAGAACATCATTTGCCTTTTTCTTTTCTTCTAAAGTTTTCTTAAGTTCAGCAACTTTTCCTTCCAAAACTTGTTTTTCATCTGAATTAACCTCCCCTTCTAACCGTGACAGCCGTCTCTGTATTTGCTGAATATAAAAATCCTGTTACAATAAATTTGAAGAGAATTAATAGTCTGAGATAAGCAATAAACTTGGATCTAAATGTTGGCTTTAGGACAGTCACCCAATTAAGCTATTGTTTTTATAATAGTTTCTGGCTTATAGACCTCATTAGCAAAATATCTTAGATGACTGATGAGCAGTGATGGTTTGGGGTAATCTTCTAGAAGAGTAACAAAGCACACTCAGCACAGGCTGCTGAAGGGAGGCTTACAATGCAGTTGCCATCTTGTTGCCACCAGTGGATGCTGATATAAAAGCAAATTTTCAAAGTGGCGCATAGGAAATATGCACATAATCCAATTAGTAAATAACAGGATTTTGGCATGTACCTCTTGTATTGCTTTAAAAATATACCCTGAGGTGTCTGTGGTTCAGAGGGATCAAAGTAAAGAATGGATTTTAGGAATTAGTGGGAAAAGCAGCAGATCCAAAAAATAATGAAACGCATAAGTGCAAAATGTAGGTGATACTTTGTCAAGTTTCAGTAATTTCAATTTTATCTGTACATCTAGAAACAGAAATAAACGCAGACTTCAAATGATACTGCACAATATTTCCAAAGTGGAAAACTGGTAAAGATTACAAGCAACATGCTATCAGTAGACTCAAGAAACAATCATAGTATGAAAATACATTAACATTTTACCTGGTTATATATTAATTCTTGTTGTTTTAACAGATCTGTGTCAAGTTTGCGCAGTCGACTCTTGAGATTTTTAAGTGATTTTTGACCTCCCTCAATTTCTGCCAGAACAATCTTCTCCTTATCGCTCTGCACTTTTAACTCCTGAGTCTTCTTGAAAAGTAGGTCCTTTAACTGTCTCATTTCATTTTCTTTTTCCTGGTGACAAATTGATCATTAAGTAGAAGAAAGAAGTAATTAATCACATCAGAATTAATTTCTGAGGAATTATTTGCTTTTATTAATCATATAGAAAAAAATTATTACTATATCCATTAATATGAACATGGAATTTTGTAAATCTTTAAAATGGTTGGCAAAAAAAGTATTTGACTTAAAGAGAAAGTAATATTTTTTACTAATTTTTAAAAAAATCTAATCATACCCTTATAATTACATTACTTTTTTTCCCCAGTTATAGGAATTCTGCTCTTTTCAGCCTTTGAGAAAACTAAATTCCTGTCCTTCTTTTCAAAAAACCTCCTTACTGCATCCAGCACTGTGAATATTTGAGAAATATAATACAAAGCTTTTCAATGGTTTATTAAATCTTGTAACGCTGTGTGTGCATATATACGTACATGTGTGTTTATCTAAGATGGAAAAATTCTGAAAAATCATACATTCTAAAATCACTTCCTTTTTCTCAGAGTTAAGTTGCCATTATCACCTAAATCAGTGCAGGAAATCAGGTTTTAGTAGGATAAAAAACAATGCTGAACATTTCAAGTAACCTGAAATGGACTGAAAACAATGAAAATTGAGATGATTTTCTTTTTATAACCCTAATAAGGAAAACAATTTTATTCTTTCCCTCCCTCCTTCCACCAGTCTGTCTCAAGTAGCCAAAGACCTTCCAAAGCTCAGGCCATTGAGCATGACAGTTTCCTGTGAAGTAAAACAAGTGATTTCCCCTTCCTGTTCCAAAGGACTCTTTTACATTTAGCTCAAGTCTGGTACAGAATTTGAAGATGTGCATTTAAATTAATATGCGAAACACCTGAGAACTCACTTTTCTACATTGATTAACAGTGTGTTTATTCTTGATTTAATATGTACGTACCCATCTTGCTGGCTTAAATAATGGTGAAAGATAATTTAATGCCTTCTCTAAGGGTTTGTAATCACATTGCACATTCTACCCAACAGAATTTTTTTATAGTTGAACTTGCTGTAAGTGCAATTCCAAATTCAGCACTCGGGATGTAAAAGGCAAGTGTAAGTTAAATATGAAATTGTTATGGACTGTAGCACATGTCAGTGGGCTTTGCATCATGCCTGAACAAAGGAACTTTCTTCTGGAAGCAAACTGGTTTTTAAGAATGTGCCAAATGCTGAGCTGCATTTCTGAAGCTAATGACAATGATAAATTCATCCACTGACATTGGACCATGATTTGACCTTCACTTCATGGTCTTTATTGCGTATCTAAATTAATTTATTTAACAGAAATTGTTGCTCTTCCTTTAAGTGGGGTTGTTAACAGAGATAAGACATCAAATAAGCCTCACTGTGCAACAGTGTTTTGCTACAAATTAGAGAGGGAGAAGTTCCACAGAACTAGAGAGCAAAACAGTGACATTTCATCCACATTGTGCCTGTAAATATCTCTTCACAGTAAATTAACAGATGCAGCAAATAGCCATGTGTGTCTAATGGTGATGGAAGGGAGGCTTCTGACTAATACATTACAGACATTGTTCAAGAACAGTTCATCCTAGCTGAAATACTCCCCTGCAGCTGTGGAGCTGCCAAGCTCAATGTCATCTTAGGTTATCTGCCACAGACACGGGTAAAGGAACCCTGCTAAGGCTTTAGCCACCCTGGAAACTGTCTTAAGGGGAAGCAAGGAAGGTTTTCATTTTAATGAAATGCTACACCATTACAACTTGTTTTCAAATTATCTGAAAAGCCTAAACAGTAAGGCCTGTAATTTAAGAAACTCCCTATAAAGGAAAGACATCCTGTCTCTAGTTTCTGAAAGTATATTTAAAATGTGTGATTAATGCCTGTGGAGTTAAAAAGTTTGAAAAATGACATTCAATCTACTGCAAGGCATTATTTCACATGCATGCTGTAGGAAACACAAAATAGGGAAGATAAAAAAAAGAGCATACAGTGGTAGGAAAGAGCATGCAGAGGTACAGCTTTGTCAGTTATGTGGGACACCTGCTGTCACATTAATTTAACCTGGTCATTCTAGAGCAACAAAAGCTTCGGCATATCCAGTGCTCAGTAGCCCAGCAGAATGTAAAAACATATTTCTGTCATGTTCAGTCAGAAGCTAAGTAGTGAAAATACTTTAAGAGAATTAGCAGCAAAATGACAAAACAGTATAAGTATTTCCTGAAATGCAGAGAAGTTCAGAAGATTGCATTACAACACTGCATTTATTCAAAAGCTCTTTACAGCTCAGCAGATGATAATGAATTTTTATTCCCATACCTAGTTTACAACCTAAGAAGTGGGCTTTTAATTTTATAAAAGTATGATTAGGCATGTTTAAAAAAAAATCACCTTATTATAACTTGTATATGCCACTTTCCAGATCAAAATTTTTATTCACGAGAATGAAATCTAAAGTGAGCCAGTAATTATTTAATAGTCCACAAGTTAGATGTGTCAGAGTATCATATAGTAGAATTTAAGTAATGAAGAGCAGACTAGGCCAGCCAAATCTGATTAAAAGATTTCTAAACTTTTTTTAAACTGTTTGCCAAAATCACAGCTCTTTGCAGGTTTATAAATTTTGGTGGTGTTTTACTAGAGCCATGAAGTTTTTGGTGGCAGTGTTACTGAAAAGTCATCCTGACAAGACTCCCACTCTTTAACAACCTTATTGATGGGTATCAGAATCCTATATTAATATAGTCTGAATTAGTAGGATCATCTATTTTCCTCCAGAGTTTTCTCAGCACAGACATATCTACATGCACATTACTTCAGTGTTTGATGAAATAGCTACATGTCATATCTATACTTTCATTTCATTTTAATAGAAAATTTTAAAATTAAAGAGATAATTTTAAAATATAAAGCTTGCAAATACAAATGACTTCTCATTTCTAGAAACCATGAAAAACATTTTTACCTCGACACTTTTTTCTTCTTCTTTCAATATTTCTTCCAACCTCAAAGCTTTCTCTTCTGCACTGAGCGTCTCCTCAATTGCAAGCTTCAGTTTATCAGAAAGACTTGCATTTTTTTCATTAAGAAGTTTTAATCTAAACAAAATGACAGAAGTTAAATGTAGGTTGCCTAGACAATGCTGCCAAAAGGAAGCAGCAAATCTGACTGAGCAGTTGCCTCAGTCTAAACTTCAACTTATGATAAGCAAGGCCCTGATTTTTTTCCCCACCCTTTAAAAACAAGGATTACCAGGAGTATTTTGCCTAAATTACCCAGTGCAAAAAACTATGCAGGACATGAAGTAACCAGAAAGTTGGAGGTTATTCAACCTCCTCAACCATTATTTAAGGTTCTTTTCTATCTCAAGGATTTGGTTGTCTTACTGATCCTTACAAATTTTATCTTTAAAGGTCTGTTTCTTACCTGGCTTTTTTCCCCTGAATTTCTTTCTTCAGATTGGTTATTTGTGTTCTCAAAGACTCTAGATCAGAAGCAGTTCTGTTCACAATGGATTTCAAAGCCTGCAGCTAATAAATTACAAAATCGAGCAATGGAGCTCTTATTTACTTCGGTACACGTTAAGATATTTAAAATTTTATTTTCCTATTTATTGGAAAGTATTCCATTACTTTTAAACAGTGCTCTCCAAATGAGGAGTGCTGCAAATTCTGAGGCACTGTAAATTGGCCCAGCTAGTAAATTCAATAGACTAATTTACATAGTATGGGAAAAAATAATAAAATAATTTAGAACATAGAATGAATTATGGAGGTGCTATGGGCTGCGATTCTTGTCCAACAGCATCTGTGTAAGTGGAACTGTGGTTTTATAGTGCACAGCTGACTTTTCTGGGGTTCTCTGTGAACATGGATAACCTTATATATCAAATAAACATTTCTATGTCAAACTTTGCTGGATACATAAAATTATTTTGATTAAGATATCACTGTGACAAAAATACACATATATTTAATTTGGTAAAAAATATGTGACAGCATGCACTCATTAAATAGGATAGGAATACTTTACAATCAGTAGCTCTTTCATCTTCACAGTATCACTTAACAGCATAAGTTTAATTGTTTTCACTTTCACAGATGAAGAAACCTGATCAAGGGCATGTATAGCAGGTTTCTAAGAGGTCACAAGTTGTTGGCTGAACTATCTTCTTCTTTTGTTGTTTCTCACATGCATGCCACAGATGTTCTAATAAGGGGAGACTCTTCTGTTATCCCATCATGGAGTATGAATTGTGAAAAACTTCAAGCAAGAATCTCACAGCTTGAGATGAAAACCAACCAATTCTACAAACCCTCAAGCTTGCATGAATTATAGGGTAATCTAATAGCCCACACCTTGTTTGAGCTACCCACAGTTTAATTAAGAGATCAGTCTATGAACCACCTGCTACAGAAGAGCTATTCAAAGTCAAGGCAACAGCAGATGCAGGGTTTTTCAAAAATCACCAAGCTTGCTGAGTAGCCCAGTGTTACCATTTTCTTGTTAAGAAAAAACTTACTCAGGTAATACAAGCGTATTCTTCTCAGCAGACCCATGAAACTTGAATTACTTCTTAGAAATACTTCTACAGGCATTTAAGTAATTAAGCAGTGCAGCTTATTCCCAGATTTAAGTGCAGAGTAAGTATGAACAGCATCAAGCACAGCTTGTTCACAGGGCAGCCCTGTCCCACTGGCTCTTGATTAGAAAGCCACGTGAAAGCACTGGGTGTTTTCCCCAGGAATTGTAACCTGACTACATGGCCATCAACATGCACTTCTGAGAGCATGGGACAGGAATTGTTTGGAATCTGGAAGAGATTTCTCTCATCTTTATACAATACTGCAGTCTATGTATGCTAGAGGAAAGAAGTCTCCTGAGGCATCTAACAGTGTTAGACCATTTAAGAGAAAATTCATCCATTTTACACCTACACAACAGAGAATACATTCCAATCTTTTCACCACTCTCAATGACAGGATTAAGTTGAGGGTTCGGATCCCAATAAACTGAAGTAGGCTGAGAAAAGCAACATTTTGTTGAATTATTAAGAGTCTAGTATAAAACCAGAGAAAAGGAAATGCTATTCCTGTATTTCCTCCATCTGGTCCTCAGTTACAGTTTCAATCAGTTTTCCTGAACTGTTTTGTCACCCGTACCTCATCCTGCAGCTGAGTCCTGCGAGTATCCTCAGTCTGGAACTCCTTTCGGAGGTTGTTTGCTTCCCGCTCAGCAGAAAAGATTTTCTTTTCATATTCCATATTATTAACAGTTTCGTTTACCAAAAAGGCAGTCTTCTCTCTCAGCAAAATTTCTTTGTTTCGGATCTCCTGTTTTAGCTCTGCAATTAGCTATCAGGGTAAAAAACATTTTAGATTTGCTTGCATTAGTTAAGATGTGTTAGATTAATAAAGGGTACAACCAGAAGATCAGTTCCTATTATGATTACCATTTGCTTGAGACAGCCCAGTTATCATTCTTAAAATTACCTTATTCCATGGATACATCACACCAAACACTACAGTGGTTTTGGATGGGAAACTTCCAAAATATTCCAATACTTTAAAAACAAAAAGACATTGTAAACTTTTATGAAAATAAAATAATTCTTGATTGATTGAACTTGGGAAAAAAAAGCTAAGCAAAACTTCAGGCAGACTTGAAACAGATGAGATTAAACAGGAAAATTACCAGCATTTGTGATGCTTACTTTACCTGACAGATTTATAGCTATTCAGTGAAAACTGTGCATTTTGAAAGGTTAAGTAAAACATTAGCTACTCAGAAAATTATACTGTAGTTTTGATGTTAAAATAACCAACAAAAAATCCCCACACCAAACCCAAACCTCAGATATGGATCAGTTACAGCAGTTTTACCAAAGCACAGTGATCAATCTCCTGATCTCTTTTTTGCATCTGATGAATTGCATTCTCCCACTGCCTGATGACTTCTTGCCTTTCTTGATGAACCCTGCGAAAATCTTCAGCTGCTCTGTCAAGCTCCATCTGTTTAAAAGAAAGCACCTCCATGATTTCTGAAGTTAAAAATGTCACATACAAACAAGGGATCCTTGAGAACCTTAAGCACAAACCTGAGCTGTCATGGTTTCTGTAAGCTCATTATCCAGAGCTCTGCGCTTCTGGTTTGCTTCCATGGTCAGTTTTTCTATTTGAAGGGTTAATGTCTAAAATGAAAGGATATGAAAATATTTGAAAATGAAGTATTTGAAAATAAATAGATCACATTTTATAAAGTCTTAAAGCCCTGCTACAATCAGGGGTTAAATTATTGAGGCATCAATTTTATTGTGTTTTAGGAAACAAAAAATTGACAGTGTAGCCTCTCAAATTTTCAGTCCTACAGGAGGCAAAAAGGACCAGACTGCAGCAAGGCAGTGTGTGGTGTATGTTTATGTCTTCCATTATTCCAGGTGGCTTTACTGAAGCAGCTGTAATTTGTTCTCAGCAATATTAATAAATTCAGTTCTAAAGGGAAATCCTACACTATTCATCCATACTTGGTATGAATTTTTGAACAAACTCCTCTTGATTCAGTGCCACTGTTTTCTAGACTTTATTATCTATTTGTGCACCCTCTCAAAAAATTTAAACTTAAATCTTACCCAGATGAACAAGCAAATTATTGTCTTCAATTATGCCTCTCATTATTGTAAAACCTGTTCTCCCTGAACTCAAAATGAGCCTCATACGGTATTGCACTGTTGTGCTAAATGGAAACCAGTTTCAAAGCAGTGTTGTACAAAATCTTGTCCTCATTTTATCAGACTTGTTAACATAACAAGATCTTCAAGTGATAAAATTGTTCTTCATTTTGTTTCTGAAAATTGCTGTCATTTCTACTTACTCCTAGTTTGCCTTCATCTTGCAGTGCATACTTCTGGATTGCAATGGCATCGTTATCTGTACGATTTAATTCCTTTAGCCAGCTCTCCAGGAGCTCCTCATCCCAGTTCATCTGTTGTTTTAAGTTTTCCAGCTTCTTAGTGGTTTTATTTATAGTATTCTAATAAAAGAAGAGAAAATTAAAGGTTCAATATCAAATGTCTAATATTCATTGAATAGTAATTGAAGCAACCAGTTCAAGCTACTGTAACAAAGTCTACCCACATCTTGTCCACAGAACTGATAGTTTTCTTTTTTATTAATTGTGTGTTGGACACAAACTTGAGGAATGCTATTGGACATCCTGGTCTTAAAGAAGAAACAAGACAGTAGGTTGCCACAAATTTAAAATGCAAATAATTTTAAACAGAAAAGTCAGCCTCTGGCAAGATATACCCTTATGCAGGGTATCTGTTCCACATAATAAACTGATCTCAGGCATCCAAAGGTAAAGTTTCTCCCTCACTCATTAAGGCCCAGTTGTTAGACCCTTATCCTACATATCGATTTTCAAATGTGACCTCTTCATGTGACTGTGAAGAGACTTCCTGACACAAAAATGAGAGAATCTAGATCCAGCTGAAGAGTGTGAATATCTTCATCCCGCTACCAATTCTGAGAGCCTAGAGATTACAGACAGACTTAAGAAGACAAAGAGCAAATTTAAAAAAAAAAAAAAAATAATGAATGGAAAGAAAAAGAGACAGTTCCAAACCCAGAAGACCACCATTAGATTACTTTGTAACTTAAAAGAAATTTTTGATCTTGAGATCATGCCCCAAGTTTATTTCATGTAGAGAAGAAGATTTGCCACTGACAATTCAATTTTTAAACCATTAAGGAAATACCTGTGAGAATTAGAAATACAGTGATATGGATGTGTGGCTGTGTATCTGGCATTAAGAACAGAATTCTTTCTATATCTAATTAATATTTGCTAAGTCTTGACCAGTCTATGCAAGGAGATCCTCAGTGTCACTCTACCTTCCTACACAGGGAAAAGCCCATACAGATCATCTACTACAGTTTATAAGCTTTAATTATAATTAGCTATTCTTGACTTCTACTATTGCTGCTGTATGTGCAAGTGAGGACAAGCCATAACATTTTGCAATATAGGTGTTCCCTTCCAAAAATTTCAAACCTTACTTCTTGAATGCTCTTCTTTTGCCTCAAGGAAGCTATCTCATCTTTCAGTCGTTTAATGTCGTTTTTGAGACGTCCATATTCTCTCTCAGCAAGGGCTTTAAAATGATGCTCAGTTTCAATTTCATTCTCTTTGGCTTTGTAAAGAGACTGCAGAGTAATAAAGTTCAGTATTTTACAATAAACAAAAGGCATACATCAACAAACCCTTATTTTACATACAGTCAAATCCCAAGTCAGAGATGGTGTGGTTTCTCCATGTAAATGAAGGAATTTTCAGAGAAAATTTATTGGTTTGATTTCAGTATCTCAAATACACGTATTCTTACATATACATATGTGCACATTTTATCAAGTATCCACAGATCAATGTTTTGTAGCCCTAAAAACTCAATTCTAAGATTTTTCACCCATGACTCAGAATCTTAACCTTTCAACATCAAAATCTTAGTCTCTTGATCACCAGTGACTTTACATCAGATTCAGGGAAAAATATTTTATTGTTCTGTTCTCAGACCTCCCCTGCTGGCCTATAGCAGTATTTATGTATTGTCTAATCTTTCTTTCTTTTAATTCAAATTATAACTTTAATCTGGCACCCAAAAAAATTAAGAAGTTGTTCAGCTGCAGGGAAGTTTCTTAAGAATTTTTCACCCAGGATATTTTATCTGAAAGGTATAATTCTCTGCCTCAAGACTCTTTAGAAATCTAAACCAGCCCTTTTGGTCAGTTAATTCAGAGTGAAAGTAAAGGCTTAGATCTTGACCATCTACTTCATTTTTCATGTCTGTCAATTAAGTCTTCACCAGCATTTCACAACTAATTCTTCACCATTATAAAGATTATAGATTTATTTTTCTCTTATACCAGTGTTTTCCTTGACCATTTTTTTAAATTAATATCTACAAAAGTCCCCATTCATGAAGAATTCTGAAATGCACCCCTCCTGGCTTTTTCCTAGGTACAGTAATTTGAATTTGGATGGTCTTAGTGACCATCAAATAATATCACTGAGGCATATGGTTTAAGTTTTGTTTCCTGTGGAAATCCTGGAATAAAGGCCTAACAAATCTCTAACAAAGCTGGCAAAATATACAGGGATACCAGCCACAGAGAGATACTCAGGTTACAGGTCTGTTTGACAAAACAGATCTGCTAGAGGCGGTGATTTACCTGCGAGAAGCTGATCTCTTGTCTCACGTTTTTCAAATGAGACGTCATCGCTTCTATGCGCTCCTCAAAGTTGGTCAACTCATTCTGCAGGTCCTCTTTTTCCTTCTGCATCTTCTGCAGCTGTTTAAAAGTTAGAATCGTCCAGTTACTGTTTGCGATTGAATGCTCATTATCTGCAACTACCTAAAAACAGTCACTGCAATTATTAATAAAAAATAACGTAAGAAGTAGCTGCTACATTCCTCCAAAGCCGTGAGACGAGGGATCTCAGGAGAAAACCCGGAGCTCTGCTAAGGGAACGCGCAACTCGCACCGCTCGTCCCGAGGGGCGCGGGGGACGCGGCTGCGCGGGTCCCACGCTCGGAGGGGCGGATCTCTCTCCCGATTCCCCGGGCAGCTCCGCGGAACCCGTGGGGTTTCNGCTCTTGGCGGGGCTCCGGGCCGGGCACGGGGCTGTGCCGTTGGTGCCCGTGCTGGACAGGAGGGGATCAGCCCCAGAGGCGCTGGCAGCGCCTCAGAGCCCCCCTGCTCCGCTGCCACAGGCAGCCCGAGCCACCGCTGCACCGCGTGTGGGGCCGGCAGGGCGGCGGCTCA
>VZTG01008123.1:136380-174413 GCA_013397845.1 Melanocharis versteri | reverse complement strand
GTGAGACGAGGGATCTCAGGAGAAAACCCGGAGCTCTGCTAAGGGAACGCGCAACTCGCACCGCTCGTCCCGAGGGGCGCGGGGGACGCGGCTGCGCGGGTCCCACGCTCGGAGGGGCGGATCTCTCTCCCGATTCCCCGGGCAGCTCCGCGGAACCCGTGGGGTTTCCATCCCTCCCTCCATCCCTCCATCCCTCCCTCCCCGGCCCCGGGGGAAGGGCGGGCTCACTTCGTCCTCCAGCGCCTTGTTCTCGGCGTTGGCCACGGGCACGGCGTAGCCGGGCTCCCACTGCAGCTCGGCCAGCACCGAGGCGGCGGAGGGGCTGCACAGGCTCTCCATGGCCGCGGAGGGGCCGCCAAGGGCCGGGGTGCGGCAGGGCCGGGGCTGAGGCGGCTCCGGGCGCTCGGCAACGGCGGCAACNGGGTCTGGGGCCGACACCGCCTGCCACCGGTGGCACCGACTGGCCGGTGTCTGGGAGGGTGCACTGTACGTGTCCTGTTTCTGAAGAGGCCTTTGGCATTGTCGCCATGCGTGACAGGTGGGTTTCCTGAGCCGCGCTGCGTTCAGGTGACCGTGAACACTAATGCAACCTCCTTGCGAACTTGCCTGCCACCTGTTCTTCTTGGTTCCAAATTACCCTGTGCCACCGAGTTCCACCATTCGCAGACCAAGACAGACACGACGCTCTTGTCAGGAGTCGTAGCACAGCACAGTTTGGCTTGGAAGGGACATTAAAGATCATCTGGTTCCAACCCCTGCTATGGGCAGCGACACCTTCCACTAGACCAGGTCGCTCAGAGCCCCATCCACCCTGGCCTTGGGCAATTCCAGGGATGGGGCATCCACAGCTGCTCTGGGCAACCCGTGCCAGTGTGTCACCACCCTCACAGAAGAGAACTTTCTCCTCATATCTGATCTAAACCTACTCTCTTTTAGTTTGGATCCATTCCTCCTTGTCCTGTCACTATGTGCTCTTGTGAAAATCCTTAGAAAAAGGAAGGGTAGCCTTGATGCAAAAACCCTCTGTTAGTGACAATTGTCTGGCTAAAGCATCTGAAAAGACATTAAAGGAATTATTCAAAGCATGATTCAAAGGTGCCTGAGCCAAACAGCAATAAGCTCTGACAAATGTTTGGGAGGTGGTTTGGAGGAGCGAGGAGTTTGCAGTGAGGTTTCTTACAAACATGGACCCATGGCAGACTAACAATGCTGACCACAGCAGAAGGCATTGGCCTTGCTACATATCTATAAATGTATTATGGAATATTTTCAGAGAAGAAAAGTTTGCTGAAGGACAGTGGAAGTCAGGCCTGACGAGGATGCACCAAAAGTGTGACTTGCAGTGTTGTGCAGATTCTTGCTGGTCATTTCACTGATCATCCCCTGAGAACAGTCCTGCATTATTCTTCAAGTATTGAGAGAAAAAGGAACAACAATGTGTGGGGGCAACAGTTTCTTAAAAATAAAGGAATGGTACAGGGTTCAGTGCCTCAAGCTGCCTGTGAAAAAAAATATAGATGTCATGAGGAAGATCTTTTTTGCCTCTTGTCTTACCTGGCACCGTTGGCTGCAGATGCTTGTAAGAAGTGCTGAATAATATTTTTGAAGAATCGAGGAAAACGTGGTGTCTTGAGACAGTAATTGGCAGCAAGCAGCCTCCTGCCACCTTCCTGTTCACCCTCTGGGATGTATGAAGTTGTGATGGCCAGTGTCCTGTGTTTTGATCTCGCTGTTCACTTTCCCAGCCTGCAGCTCAGTGATGATGTGTCTGATTATGAGAATGATGTGCTGAGGACATTTAGTGACCTCCAGAGGAACGTGGGATGATTGGACCTTCATTACCAAGGTGGGCAAGACAAAGATGCAGATGGTGCAGAAAGACAGCTGAGATATATGGCCATTAAGAAGAAGGGAAACTTCTATAGGCAGAAAATTCAGACTTAAGATATATATCTATTCTTGATACTAGAATACGTGGAGGAGACTTCTGGAAGCTGGACGTGTATAGACAGGTGGCTTTTCAAACCGAAATCTTAGGACCTGCAGCTCGCAGCAGTGTGTCAGAAATGGGGATGAGCACAAAGGGATCAGTGCAGAGGTGAGGCAGGGGTGTGCTGACAAGGAGGGAGCCTCAGCTGCTTGGACGGCGTCGGGCGAGCACGTGGCCCGCGGAGGACTGAGCCTTTTGACCCCCTCAAGGGTCGCGTGCCAAGAGCCATCTATCGCAGAGTGCAGTGAGGTGACCTGGCTCAATGGAGAGTGGAATTCCAAAGACACTACAAGCTCCTAGAGAGACAGCAGAGACTACAATGGCACATCCCTGTGTACATATGAAGGGCCCCTTCCTTTCCTGCCCGAAATGAAAACCTCCTTTTATTCACTGTGTGTGAAGAATAAATGCAACTTGCCTAGGTGGGGTTTTAAACTGATGCCTGTAATTCATTGTGGCATTGCAGTGATGAGCACCTGATAATCTTCTATTATCCAAGCAGAGCTTGTGTGTGAAAGAACATGAGACTATGTAGTGCCTGAGAAGAAGAAAGCAAATTATTGGAAAACTGTTCTTAGGTGAGCAGTCAGTCTTGTTCAGTAAGCAAGGCTTCCAGTGAAAAAATGGTAATTTATAAACATGTCTTAATGCTTGCATGAAAGAAATCAAATTAAATCAATCTTGGTGCAGTTAGTTAAATTACATACCAAACTTTTGAATTTTCGTCATCATAAGTGTACTGTTCACATATTTTTGAGTCCAGATTTATACATAATGTCTGAAAAGTATAAAGTGTCATATGAGTAAAGAGTATTTCACAATTTTCATGAAAATTCCACCCCCCTTGTTTTCTCTTGCCTGATGCTGACAAAAAAATCCCCATGATATGCTTTTGTTCGTATGGTTTCTCCCTTCTCCTGCTTGTGGAAATGCGTTCAGTAAATGCAGAACTGTTTGCCAGACGTGCTAATCCACCAGATGGTGCTGCATGTCTGTGGATTCAGGGGGGTTTTGTTGGTGTCTTTTTTAAAAATAGCACCAGTCAGTTATTGACTCTTCAGTTAAAAGGGAATATAAAATTCCTGTTCTTACAGATATATATATATACATACACAGAAGGTTGTTTTGTTTTGTTTTATTTTTCTAATTATATCTCTTATTTTTAAAGGCATTAGAGGAACAAGAGTACTTGTAACATGACAAACTGTTTTCCTGTTAACATTCCTTTTGGGCTGAATTTTCACTTATGCAGACCACTGTGCCCATTTTTTCAAAAGACTTAAATGTAAAACCACTGTTTCTGGCCTTCAAAAGACTTAAAGCTCATCTTGTACCTGTTAAAAAACATTGTTTTTGTTTGTTTATGCCCAGTCTCCTAAAACTGTTATCTGTGGGAAAATGAAGATTTCAATTATGAATTTTTTTCTAATACATGATACTTTTGTTATATAAAATATGGGAAATTATTTTTTCCTGACTGTACATCTAAGCCATCCTCTGAAAAAAGACTCATTTAGGGGATTATTGGATTATTTATAACTAACCCGGTGCAGCCAGTTGGTGTCAGTTAATCGTTGTTGATAATCAATTTCCCATGTGAACCTGCAAGTGGCAGGGTGTTTGATAATGGGATGTAATGGCCCACCCTGTATCTTCTCTTTCAGATGGGTGCACTAAGGCTGCTGGCACAACGGCAGAAGCAAAAATGGGAAGAGAGATTGAGGGGACCACACAAGTGTGAGATCAGGACATGCAGGAAGTCAGAAGGATGGAGGATCTGGCATGATAATGACTGAAGTATTGACTGGAAATCCAATGTCTTTATTGAAACCTGGATCTCCTGACTTGGGTAGGAGAAGCACAATTGCATAAAAAGTAGAATTGCTCGTATTTCAGGTCTGATGTGTTATCAGTTATGTTTACTGTGTTGCTAACCAGTGAAGGATATAAAATAACCAGCAATTTAATACATCGGTCTTCGGGAAAAAAAAGAAAGACAAACATAAGCCAAAATCAAATACTGCTGAAGTTTGAGGAAGCTTAAATTTGTTCTCTTTATCCTGTTCTATACTTTTTGCATAGTTGTGCTGGCAAAGGCTGCAGTATTGCTGGTACAGTGCAGTGGCTTTTGTGTGCTGGACATGGGTGCAGAGGACAAAAAACCCATCCTGCAGCGTTCATTTGAAAAGTTGCTGTAAGACAATGTGCCACGGGGTAATTTATTTTACTTGTAGGACCCGAGTTTGCGGCAAGCACTGGGAGGGCAGCTGCGAGCCATGCCTTTGGAAAGGCAGGAGGGATCTGCGGAGGGCAGAGCAGCCCCTCCGTGCCCCGCCCGGCAAAGGCGCTGCCCGGCGGGGCGGGGTGTGCCTTCTCCAAACACTGCTCGGAAAACGTTCATGTAAAACCATTACCAGGTTTTATTTAATAACCTCCTAACCCTCTCTCTCTCTCCTCCTCCTCCCCTCTGTTCCTCTAATGCCTTTTACAGCTCTTGCTGCACAGCGTGAAGCCTCAGAGCTGTATTCATCAATGACTCACACCCTTGCTTAGGGGCCAATTTTCATGGAAGCTATACAGGAAAATTTTGAAATGCACCTATCTCATGCAGGGCACAAGATGATTTCTCTATTCATTACTATTCCAAAAGGACTTGTTGTCCTTTGGAAATGTTCACATATTACTTACATTTGTGTGTGCATGCATACATGTGCAGAGCTAACTTGCCTTTAGATTTGAGTGGTCTAAAAATAAAAATCTATTGTTATTATCATTGACACTAGTCAGCTGAAGGGTAACTAAGGGCCTGCTTACACTCGGTGAAAGCAGACAGATGCAAAGGAAAATGCAGCATTTTGTGTTAGATGAGCAAATTCTACAGACTCAAACACAAAACTTGTTAAGAACCACCTTTTTGTTTGATGCTATGAGTAACAGATTTCTGAGGAATTTGGGAGTAAAGCCAAGGACTTATTCTGAGAAAGAAAACTGCAGTTTTGCCTCTGAAAGCTTTTTGCGTTGGCCAAGGTTATAGTACCTTTCTAAAACACCCCAAGAAAACATGTTCCTTTCCCTTTAGACACCACAAATTAACTCAAGTTTTTAACTTTGAGGGGAAAGAGAGGTAAAATCATAGAAATTATTATCCAAAATGACCTTTCAGTTTAAAACCCTTCTGAAAGGAGGGGAATTGTTACTGCAAAATTGCCAGTCATAGACTAATTGCATTCTCAGGGGTTGCTAATTATATCCAAAATTACTTTAAACAGTTTTGGGGAAGAAGCTGAGACTTACTGCTTAGCATAAAGCACTTTATTTACGCATGTACAAAGTAGCTTACATCCGTAAGGGATTAAACTAATTTCAATATTTTACTGTAAGTTGTTGTAAAAATTGTGTCATGCAATGATGAATCAGAAGTGGTAGGAAAAAAGAGGGCAAAATATACTTTTGCTTTTCCTAATTTTTCCAACTGGCATTTCAAATTGTAATTCTAAAAAAAGCTTTTTCCTTCACTTTGTTTCTTACACAGAACGGAAAAATCTCTTTCTGCAGATCAGGCCCATCCACTGACATTGATTTCTACCTTCTGTGTGTGCAGGTGAGTTCCTCAAGAATGTGTTAAAGATCAGAGTTGGGTTGTCCTTATTTGTTGATGTTGTTTTGCTGAATGAATTTTGCTAACAAAACTTTTTGCTTGACAGATGAGCTTTGTCCATGGCCTGACAAGAGGGTGTTGTCTTACAGGAATGCACAGAATTACCAAGCTCCACGTGTGTGGTACGTAGATCAGAAAAATTCACGGCCCTGTCAGAGCCAAAAAATAGCAGTGAGTCCTGTGAAGGCAGTAGTGTGATGCTTGTTTTAGAGATGACAAAACAGTAAGTTCCCTCACATTGCCCAGAATACCGAGTAGGAAATTAGAAATTTCTTATTTTTGTTTTATTTCCAGGCACAGCTTCGGCACCTCTGTGAAAGTAATGGCTGTTTTGTTTAGGATGGGTAGCCTGTATCCAGTTCTTCCTTCCCAAAG
This sequence comes from Melanocharis versteri, assembly GCA_013397845.1. Taxonomy (NCBI): domain Eukaryota; kingdom Metazoa; phylum Chordata; class Aves; order Passeriformes; family Melanocharitidae; genus Melanocharis; species Melanocharis versteri. The sequence continues at coordinate 168,390 of VZTG01008123.1, read as the reverse complement.
TCCATTTGTGCTGTAGGGAATATGTAGGGATTGTGAATGTACTCGTAAGTAGCATTCCACAGTTGAACTAATTGCCAGGCCAAGCGAGGGACCACAGTAAATGGGTGAATAATTTGATCCAAGATGGATTTGTACTCTACCAACACAGCCTGAAATCTTCTAATGCTTTTGGATTTGACTGTGAGCTGTTCATTGTTGTTTGAGCCTGTTCTTTTCTATTACCATATTTTCTCTGGATATCATTTCTGTGTACCTTATCTTTGTATAAAAGGCCACATCTTTACCATATTTCCAGGGAGTAGTCAGTAGAGGCATACAAAATTTACTGCTGTAGACCAAAATATGACAGATAAAGGTAGTGCATTACAAAGTTCTTGCCCTCAATCATGCAGAAGGCTCTCTATGCTTCTGTGAGCAGTGGCACAGATGTGGCTGCACTGTAATGGGAGAAGGGTTAACAGCAAACCAAAACATTTTCTGCAGCAAAAAGAAATGGAAGCTTCTCCAAGCAATTACCTTTTATGTAATAAACAATGTCAGTGGTCAATAAGAGGGAGTTTTCTTACCCTAATCCCCTTCCATTTAGCTTAAAATAGAAGAGCTATTAGTTTGACTGACAGGTTGGTGTATCATGAAGCCTGGTCATACCTGGTTGCATGTTAAATTTAACTGCCAGCAGAAAGGTTGCTCCAGTAGCTTTTGTCTATGCTTTCCTTGAATAAAATGCAATAATGCATGCTAGAGCTTCAGTGGTGTTGGGTGCTTTTGTCAGATGTGTCTGTTGATATGCTGCAGCCTTTCTGGAATACAGAGTGCATTGCTTTTTATTACAGGTTTTATTGGCATTATGAAGTTGTGAGTAGCTTCTCCTGTACTTTTAGCTTCTATTGGCTCTGAAAATCCAGCTCTAATTACTAATGGATACTTTCCAAAATAATTTCCTTCTGGTAAAGGATGCACATAACCTGTTATCATTAGATATCTGCTGGCAGTACACACAGCTTGTGCTTTGGCTAACCCTTCAAGGAGGGGAAGGTTTGATAAAAGAGAAAAGCCAAAAGCCATTATAAGGTACTGAGGAATTTAAAGATAACAGCAGCATTTCTGTCCTTCTGCATATGAGCTGTGACTTTCAGTGGATGTGATGTTCCCCATGGATGCAGTGAGATGTGACAGAATGGTCACACAGCTGAGTATTCCATGGCTGAGCAGCCCTCTGCTCAGTCACAGGACACAGAAAAACGGAGCTTCAAGGCACCATGTTTTCTTTGTGTTACATGAAAACAGCACCTCTGTCTGCTGTCCTTTCTTGTGGAGTGCAGCTACTGTGATCTCTTTCCTGACCATCAGTTTTCTTGTGTCTTCTTTTTTACTTCAAAAATACACTTATTTGAAGCAGAGTTGAAATAAAGAAATAAAAATTTGGCACAAAATTAGAAATAAAGGAAGTTACTCCTACTTAATATTATGAAAGGTTTTTATAGGCAAAAGCAGTGAAAACTGCAAGTAAGTCCTTTTAAAATTTCTTTTAATGCTGTTTTTATTTTGTTTTCATTTCTGTTTTTATCACCTTTATAAAGAGTGTGATGGTAAAGCAAGGGCAGTGCCATGGAAGGCCGGAGGCCTTCCAGTTACAGAAAGGTGATCAAAGAGAAGAGCCTTAGCCTGACCTTAGCCACAGCCATTCCCAGCCCTTTGCTGAAATCTCAAGCAACTGCAATTTCTTCTGTTCCCTACTTGTGTTTGTGAATTCTCAGTGCTTGAATCTTCCTGCTTCTGGCTTATAAAATCCCGTGTCTGTAGTAAGTTTCTTCATTTTCTTTCTCTTTTTAGCACTACTAAAGGAATCAGAACACTTTTAATTGTTTATTCCTTAGCAGTTCTGTATTTTGTGGAAGGAAATTGGCCTTCCTCCTGCCAGCAGCCATGGAGCCAGAGAACACCCCAGAGTTGTCAAGGCAACAGCTTTTGCTTGGGGAGCTGCAAAAGAGAAAGGGACAGGAACGTCCTCTGGAGAACCAAGGGCACAGAAACATGTGCGTGGTCCCTTTACTGCAAACACCATCTATGGATGGGTCAGGGAAAGCAGAAGTTACTCACAGTGCAACATAATGAGGGAGCTTCTGAGAACAGCGTCGTGATGTACACTCAGGTATAAGATCACAGGCCCAAACTGGGCTTCTCCTCAGTGTGTTTGTTCTCTTGGGCATGGCCATATTGAAATACTGGCATACATCAAGTGTATTTAGGCTTTTGGAAGGGAAAGGGAACTTGGTTCTCTTTACTACCTGGAACTTTTAGCAAGCAAAGCTTTCTATTTAAAAATTTTGTCACTATTCAGTGCTCCAGAAGGGTGTCTATTGGTCTAATTACTAACTGCATTCCTGTGGTGATCTTGCCTCTGCTGGCAGATTTGCTTCTCCTGCTGGACAAACCTCACAAACAGTGAACAAGATCTTTGGCTAGAATAAGGCACAGGGCTCACCTCAACCAACAAGACCTATGCTTTGATTTCCATGGTGCAGGCTGTGAGCTGCATGAATTCAACACAAAAAAATGCCATTGCAAGGGTGCTAGAAATGCATATAACCTAGAAAAAAGTTCATTTATTCTGTCCCAAGGACAGGATCCAAGGATTCTGTCTGCATTGTAGTATTCCCGGTATTTCTTCTGCTTCAACAGCCAGCAGTTAGAGAACCTTACACCTGTATATTATAGTCAGAATACTCAATGCCTATTTCTGTGGAGGCATGAAAAGTTATGCATTTCCCATTAGACATACAATGAGGCTACCAAGGGTTTAACAAAGTATTTTGTATGGGGAGATCAGATGGCCCCAAAACTTGTTGCTGTGCTTAGTATTTGGCACACAGTGTCACCCCTTTCATGCAGGAGCTGCTTGATACCTCTGAAGTGCATATTTGCTGTCATGTTACTGCTGTGTGCATAGTAAAATGCTATATAGGACATAGCATAATCTTGTTTGATATTATGATCCCGTAATTTTCTTTAAAAAGATTAATCTTGTAAATACTGTAAAGTTATATTAGTAGTTGCAGTAAGCTGTTTAAGATTTATGCAGAAGCATTATTTATATTTATAGTCAGTGACCTTGATACCTTCTACTTAGAGTTGAGATATTTTTATGTTACTTTGTTTCTTTATTTTCTTGGCCTTTGTTAAAAAAAAAGCACCCCAAGCAAATAAACCAAAACACTGTTAGATTTTTGATTCTCAAAAGGTCTTCCAAACTTTTACAAACTGTGATACACAGAGATTTTGGAGATTATTTTAACACTTATTGCCATTTCATGTAGTCATTTAAGTCATTAGGGCATGAGTAAGGTACACTTAGAGAGACAGGATATTATCTATGTATTAGCCTCTTTGAAGTGCATTTTATTGTTGTATCAGTCATTGCAAAAAAGGTTCTGAGCCTAAGAGCACAGATGAAAATATACACAATCCCTTTAAAAGGTGGAATATTTGAATTTAGCTTGCAACATAGTTGCATGAAATTATCACTCCTGTCACGTCAGCTGAAATATCAGAAATCCTATTTCTAATCCCTTCCATGTAATGTGGCACAGGGACATAGATACATATCAGCCACAAAGGGAGACAGCACAGCCTTTCCGACAGGCTCCGCAGGCTGCCTACAATTCAATCCCCCTTCTCCAGCCTCTCCACCCACTGGCTGAGCCTCTTGCTGCCCTTCCAACACCTAATGCACTCCTGACACAATGGAGGGAGGGCAGGAGCAGTGTGGTGAAAAATCAGACACTGCAGACAAAAACTTGACAGACTGTCTTCCTCCCAGTGCCACAATATGAACTGGCCGAGTGAAAAGTGATGGCCATTATCCCGTCTCACTGAATGACTTAAGTGACTTACAGCCACATGCAGAGAAAGTTCTTTGGACTATTTCCATGGAGGTTTTTAATTTAATTTGCATGATAAGATGTGCAAGGTAGGCTTTTACAGTTTGAGGCAGTTTCATTTTTCTCTGACTCCTGTGTAAAGTAAGGGTAATTTCACTGGAGTCATTGGAGTAACTTCATTATCAAATGGATGTTGGGAGAGCACTTTCACAGTCGTTGCTCCTCAGTGCTCACCATAAGCTCCTATTTACATCTTCCCTGAGGCGGAGGGTTCTGGGCATGCTGGGCACTCATCCAGTGCTGCACATCTCAGGAAAGATGGCTCCTTATGGATTGTTCAGTGTTGTACAGGACGTAACCCGAGCCAACAGCCAGGAGTCTCATGAACCCAAGCAACTTCTGTATTGACAACAAGCTGGAAAATGCAGGTGTTCTAATGAGCACAGTGTTGTATTTACAACTTTACAAATGCTGCCTCAAGTTCACTTGAATGCTTTGTCTTTGGCATTCCAGGCTAGTACCTCTATCCTGGGATGCTGGCCATGCCTCTCTGTCTTTGCTTTGTCACAAATCTTGACTTGAGATACTTTTCTCTCTGAAAGTTCCACTAAAATGGATAAACTCTGGTGAAAAGTTTCAATTCAGAGAACAGATTTCTTGAAAAATTCCCAGCAAGTTCCTTACAAAAGCTCTGATAAAAGCAACTGCTCTCTGCCTCCCTGCCCAGTGACTCCTGCTAATTCAAAAGCACGTCCATGGACTCGAGAAGAGCAGCTATAAGAGCAGAAGCAGCCAGAGACTAAATGTAAGCAGAGAGGAGATGGACCAAGAGCTGTGTACTTCTGGAATTGTTGTATCCCATGGGAATTTGAGGCACCAAGCCTGGCTATTCCCTGTTGTGTGCTACAGCTTCTGGAGCCTGACCTGACCAGTAAATCCTTTAACTACTTACAATTGGGCCATGCTTTTATACATGTCCAAAAGCCAGGAGAAGGCTGCTTGGACCCACTCAGCAGTTGCTGTCAGTGTGTACAGCTGTTAGAAAGCACACATGGATCAGGCTGGAAGGATGACTTCAGAGGCAGAAGAAGATGCTGCTTCTCTTGTGTTTTTATTCCTAATGTAGATAAGATACTGTCAATAATGGCAAGCCAAAAAAAAATCAGACTGCTTTAAGTGCAACATACCAGAAACTGCTTTCTTCACTTTGCAGAGGAAATGCATTTAGCAATCTCTTCCCATTTATTATTTCTGATGGAAGCAAAATCTTACCACATAATTAGCCAATATTTCATATACCTGAATTCACATTCATCCTTCCAGCAGCATCCTCCATCTTTTCTCCCTTCTTTGTCTTTTTTTGGAATTTGTGGTTAGGCAGCATTTATAGTAAAATAATATTTTTATGGGTTATTACTTGCAGAAAATCAAATAATAATGTGTGTTCCTTTTCAGTTTTTTTTCACCTTTGTTCTGATGTGCTAAAATCATGGTTTTTGGCAGTTGAGCACTCTGTTGATGAAGCCTGAAGTACATGACAATATGAGTGAAATTCATTATCAAGCAAAGAGTGTAGTTAGTGAACTTTGCAGCAAATCATCACAAAGTAATCTTGCTTTTCTCTCTGGTCTTACTCTAAATGTGATTTGCACTCTTATGGAAAGAGGACTTTGTGCTGGTTTTGATGTTACATACAAATAGTCTTGCTTTGTAAAATTCCCATTGTGCCTGTTTACGTTCAGCAGCAGCGCTATTGATTCAAGCTGTACTGATTGGAAAGCAGAAGTCTTTAACGCTAAGGCCCTTCAAAGTTTTTCATAAATTCGTGGCATTTTTCCAGCGTTGCTCACAAAACAGCATAGAGCTGCTGGAAGGAAATGCTCCAGCTGCAGGGATAAGTGGAGCCAAAAAGTAACATCCAAATAGAAATTATCCAGTTCGTGATTTCACTTTGATCACCAGATGTTTGCCATGTGACTTCAGCATTAGAGAACACAGGAGAGGAGAATGTGATGGTGTGGTACTTGGCTTAAATCTAACACCAGGGCTCATAGCTCAGCAATAGCTATACACAAATAGCTATTGGCTTTTTCCATTTTTTGAGAAATTCCTTGCTTTATCATGATATTGATTACAGCAAACTATGTCCTTATGCCAAGTTTTGCTTTGGTTTCTCAATTCTTTAAACTCTGAAAGACTGTGGAAGCAGAGCAAGATACACTCCAGATTAATTGTTTCATTTACTCTGGCTTGGTTGGTAATTTGTCTCTGTGAAGACCCTGGTTAGTGATGTTAGCAAATCATATCCACCCCTAAGGGTTTCAGATTTAGATTTGTATCTTTTTCCTAGTTTTAGCACTGGCAGGCATTTGATTTAACTGCCTCCAATACAATGTACTTGAGGGAGCTTTTTTCAGCTTCCCTTAGTTAAGAATTAGTTGAGCCATTTCAAAACGCACAGAATTGAAAGGACAGTTTAGCATTTTCAAGTTGTAACCCTTTATCATCTCTGTCAACCATCTCATGTAGTGCAAAGCTCCTTCTAAAATCTTACAGTTTTGCTCTTATTAACTTCACAGGATGGCTGATGCATCTGGGTGCTTCAGAGATTAAAAAGTCTCTTGAAATGTCCCTTCCAAATTTATCCAGGATCTGTTTATAGCCACTTATTCTCGTAATTGAAAAATTATGGAATGCATGCCATAGAATTTCTAAGTGAATTTGTATAAATGACTTAATCTCTATGTTTGACTTATCCCAAAGCAGGAGTTTTTCCCCCTCCATCCCCTCTCACCTGCCCACACATTTTTGTCTCTTGCTGCCTCAGGTATTTGCCAGTTCCTTTACTGATCTGTGTCAGTACCTTACCTTTTGAAGTTTTGAAGGGATATTTTTATGCTGGAATAGTGAAATAGGACAGTTTAGCTGTGGCCTGGGGAGCACAGAGAGAGGCAGGACCTGGCAGTTACATTTCTGGTTTAGCTTGCTCTGGAACTACAGCCTCAATTCTAGATTGATTGATAATTCTTTCTTTCTCAATATTTTGAATGATAATTCTTTCTTTTCCAACATTTTTACTAAATTATCTGTTTAGATGTTAAGTTCTGCAGATCAAAGACAGTCTTCCAGTGACTTGCACAGTGACAACAGTGGATCCCCACATTTAGATATCAAGACAGTGCAGATACAAGATCACCACGGGGCCTTTTTGATTGCTGACCTTCTACCTCCCCTTTTTGTGATGTGCTGCAGATGTATCCAGCATTACCAAAACCAGATTATATTCTCTGCCATTTGCTTCCAGCTTATTATTTATCATTATAGATGATATAATGTGAATTTTTAATTAAGTCAACTTCATTTTTCATTAGTACAACAGCACAGATTTCATTCACCGTATAAATTCTCACTTTTCTTTATTACATGAAAGTTTCTTGCTTGTGAACTTCCTTGACCTACTTAGCAGTCGTAACAGCAAATAGCATTGATCCTCTTTATCTATTAACCTCCAAAATGTGTGGTATCGACTTACAACATAGGTTTTAATGTAAGATGAAATAATGCCACCTATTATTTTGGAATCTGGCCCAAAAAAATGTATTTTATAATAGGTTCTTTTATGTGAAACAAAGTGTTCTTAACATTTTTAACAATTTCTGAATGTACTGTCTCCACCCTTCACTATAGTATTTTGCATACGTCTGGGATTTCTGGGTCTGTTTCTCACGGCAGTGTTGAGAAAATTTCATGCTTTCACATTTTTCAGCTGTAATACTATTTACTTTGAAGAGAACTGAATATCCTCTAGTATTCTGCCAGGTCCCTCTCTAGACTTCCACACTGAGGTAGTTTTATTTGATCCTTTTATGTGAAAGATTAAATTTCCTTGTGTTGTATGGTGAGATACCAGTGCTTATTTTCAGGGAATTATCTCGTGGAATGTTCTGTGTTCTAAGTTATTTGCACCCAAATCCAAAATGCCAGGAGCCTTTGTTTCAGTAACAGAAAATCTGATTTGCTCTTGTGGTTCCAGGGAAAGTCTATTCCTCAATATTTACATATGTTCTCCATCTTCCATTAAGGAGTCAACCCCTTAATTCTTATTTAGAAAAAAACCCCAAATAATTAAGATTATTAATATTCCAAAGATAAATGGATAAACTTACATTGAGTCGATTGCTGGGAAGGAATTGACTGAGGAATTTTGAATGTTCATTGGTTTTCAGGTATATGAGCTAAAACTGAACTTAGGGCATTTATTCCAAAACTTTATGCAATTTTGTAATTCTTGTCTTTCTGAAATGTTCATTGAATTTACTATATGAATGCTATAGGTATTTCAGAGCCTGATCACACTTTCTATGTTCAGACAAATATCCACTGTCTCCAGTGAGGAATTTTACATTGTGATGGGAGTTTTGACTGAGGAGAGGAAGCTGAATCAATCCCACATGTTGTAGAGACTTAAAATCAGGAATTAATATGCAGCAGAGCTATGACAGTGGCTTTAATTCTACTCACATTAATTTTCACTGTTATTATTAATTAAACCCTGAAAATCAGGGATTTAATGGAAACTCTGACAGACCTTTAATTATAGCATTTCAACAGACTTATAGTATAGGATGTCCTCTACTAGTGCACAGGACATTCTGTACTTGAGAGGGTAGAAAAAGAAGTCATGGTTTTTGGTGTACTTTATGTTCAGAACATTTTTTAATTCTTGATAGGCTTTTACTCAACGTTGTCTGCTGCATCTGGGTAAGTTACACAGGGTGAATACTTTAACTGTTGTGTTCAAGAACAGTTTGGAAACAGAATTTTAAATTTTTTAATGCAATTGCTCATTATTGTTCCAAATCATCTCTCATTGTTTTAAGAGAATGGGTTTCTCACCAGCTATTTGTGTAGCAGAGTGCATTACACTCACAGATATGTCTACAGCTTAAATTATTTAGATTGCAAATTTCTGACAGGAAGGATGACTTCTTTTCCCCTGTTTGTGTGCCATCTACCATAGTGGGGTCCTGACCAGAATTCCTTTGTGTACCCATAATATAAACCATAAATTCCAGTCCTTCATCCCACATGATTTGTATAACTGTGTCTCAGCACTGAAGCCTCACGATGAACTGCTCAGGCCTTGGCTGTGCAGGGTGAGAGCTCTACCAGTGTGATTTACAGATATGGAATTGTCAGGAGGGAGAGGAAACTGTCAGATATTGTGGGCAGCAGTGTTCTGTAATCTTTAGTACATCACATTTCAATTTGGCCAATTATACAACCATATCATGAGCATTTTTGTGTGAAAATCAGTATTATACCCTACCGGCTAATTTTTACAATTTTTGCAACATATACTTTCCAGAAAAGAATGTTCCTGGATTCACAGGGATCTGTGATAGTTGAAAATGTCATTGAAGAGTGGAGAGAAATGGATGTAAAGCTCTAACCCTGGAAACTGTGAAGGAGGTACAGTCTGAAAATCTCAGTATCTGAGACGGATTTGTAGCTATTCGCAATAATTATAGCTAAAACAATGAATGATTTTGGAGAAGTTGAGTAATGAGTTTTTAAATATTTTTGATACTGGTAAAAACTGGTGTTTAATCAATTAGCCACCTGATCTCTTGATTAGATAAGAGAATTGTAAGAAACAAGTGTGTTTAGATGTGTTTAGAAACATGTATGTTCTAAAATTAATAGGGAAGGAATTTGAGGAAGTTCCATAATAGAAAGGATTTCAACTTTTCTTGACTAATTCTGACATTTCTAGATTGGTATGGTATACAATAATGTTTGGATTCATATGGTTTTTTTTATATGAACCACTTCAAGAAACTTTAAGGCAGCTAAAAAAATCTTTTTGCCAGGAATCTAGTGAAAACTGTGTGCATTTGCATTGCACATTCTATCCAAATGTACCTTGCATGAGGCAGGCTCAACTTGGTTCACTTTTATAGATCTCCGTAAGCAGGAATGTGAATCACTGAACAGAACCAGTGATTCACTCTGCATTGAAAACCACTGCTGAGAGGAAACACTCCTAAGAATCAAAACCTTCTGGACTACCTCAGGGGTGATAAACATGTGAGTGGCTGTGATCAGGAGTTGTTCTCTGAGATCCCAGGCCCAAGCACTCTGCTTGGCTTTTCTCACATGATTACCCTGAGTGAGGCAAAAGTTACTGATGTGAATAAAGCTTAAATAGGCACATGAAGGCACAACTATTCTCTTCTCCACAGGCAGGACTTCTGCTGGCCATGCACAGAAGTGGCTTAAAACTCAGTTTAAGGTCTTGAGTGCTGGCCCAGAGGCTCACATCAGCACAGGGCAAGATTGCCAGGTCCAGAAACCAAAGAGGGATCACTACGCTCTGTGCCCCCTGCCAGAGGGAGAACCCAGTGCTGAGCACCTCCTGCTCACCCTGTGTTCATGTGAAATTAAGAACCAGAATCCAAATTCACATAAAGAAGTTATTCAGTTGATTCTTTTCTTCTCTGCTCAGCTTTGTGATGAACCCAGCAGAGTTTCAGAGCTCTGCAGTTTGTTTGCAATCTATGTCTATTTTTACCCCTACTGATGGTTTTTCATTCTTCTATCCATCCACAGCTTTTTTTTTTAATAAATGGATATTTGAAATACCTTGTTGTGAAACCATTTGTTCTTAACTGACAGCCACATGCTCTCTCTGCTTCTATTATCCAACTCTGGCATTTATTCAGTCATCTTCTCAATCAATCAAGGAACCTCAACTTTCAGAAAACTAGCCTTACCAAAAAAACAGATGGTTTTCTCCTGGTTTATTTCTGTGAACTGAAATGTGGAGGTGGAGGAAGAGCAGGAGGGCTCCCCATGGTGGCAGAGAGCTGTTGGGTTTTCAGGGCTGTAGTGTGAAAGCTCGAGAGCTGACCAGCACTGTGTCTCTCTAGTCCCTCCTGAAAATGCAGTGTGAAATAAAATAATACCTATGGCCAATAACAAATACATACGCATTTTACCTGAATTTAGGGAAGAACTCCTCCAAAATAATTGCTTTGAGTCATTAGGAAAGCTGCTTTAGTGTGAGAACTACAGAGACTTCTTCTTAGCAGGACCAGCATTGACTGGCTGGGTTTAGCCAAGCACTGGGGATGTCAGCTCTGGACCGAGTTGTTGTTAGCATTAGGCAATTGCCTGCTGTGTGGATGGGCTTAATGCACTATTATACGGTGTGGATGCAAATTTAATGGGCTTGAAAATGGAGAAATTGAGCCTGAAACCTGTAGGGCATGTCCTTGGCCCAAACTAACCCACACCAGTTCTAAGCTGAGTCAGTCTAGTCAGAGAAGTGGAAGGTATTAAACCAGCGGCTGATTAGAATCGGGACCCCGTTACTTAAAAAGGAGCTTTGGCTGGGCAGGTGACCACAATGGCTTTTTGATTTTTTTTTTTTAATATTTGCATTTTTTTCAAAGAGCAGAGCAGCCATCCATTTAAATGCACACGAAATACAAACCCAGAGTGTTAAAATGACATTTAGAAATAGTGTAACAGTACAGACAATGTTAAAAGAATGCAATTTGAGAAGGTGTCCTTCCTCACGCCGTAATGGGATTGCCACTGTTGCTCAGCACATCACAAGAAAGTTTTATCTTAAAAGAGCAAAATAATATCATTAACAGAAAATTAAACTTAAAGTCACCATGAACTATGGACTTAAAAGACCCTCAAGAAATGAAAACCAATTGTCTGTTGGAAAACCAGGAGGTCAAGTAGTCATTGACCAACCAAAAGCTGCACCGATTGCTGAAACGTACAGTACTTTCAAATCCAATTAACTGTTTCAAGCAGACAGTCCTCATTTTCTCTTTCATCAGGAAGGGAAATTTGCAATCATATATTCCAATGAAAGTTAAGTTGTTTTGATCTGATAATTGTCAGATGTATTTATCTTAATTTGTAAGTTTTTAATGCTAAAGCTCCAAGCTGTTCAGATATAACAGAAGTACTGGGAAATGAGGTACAAAATGCTGGAATTCAAATTAACCAATAAATATATTTTAATATATATCAGCAGGACTCTAGAGGATTCCATTAATGTTGAAAAATAGAAAGGATTTAGGTTAATTTGGTAAGAAGGCAGGTCAGAACGTTTACAACAGTGGCATAGAATTGTATAGAGATGCAAAATTTTTCAAGAGAGCAGAATTTTTTCAAAAACGCTGACTCTAGCTGTCACAGCCCTGCCTTGGTTAAATCCAGTGGAGAGATATGAGGACTTTCTAATTTGCTTTCCCTCTATTTTAATAATAGCTGTGCATAAGTAATTTATGAAAGGCCAACCAGGCAGTGGGCAACAGAAAATTAAACTCATTTTATCTGAAAGCAGGTGGATTTCTATATATCATTAGCATGCATAGAATTCTCACAATGTTATTTCTCATACTGATGGAATGTAACCAAATAATATATGAGTTTTTTGCTTATGCACGAGTGAAATTTTTAGATAAAAGTGCCAGCCCCAATGGCAATTTTCTGCAAAACGAAAACTAATTCTGCGAAGCTTCTTATTACTGGGAAGGCTCATTTGGCTTGCATTAGAGACTGACATAAGTGACTTTAGGATTTTACTAACAGATTAGATGAGATGTGCTATATGCAGTAATATCATTAGAGAATGTAGCAGCAGAAGCAGAAGAGTTTGTGGCACTTAAGGACACTGGCGCAAGTAAATTGTTTTCATTTATGACAAGCTTTTAAATGATTTTTTTCTCCTGATGAGAATATGTTTTAGTTTTAGGTTTCCCTCACCCTTCCCCAAGACTGAAAAAAAAGCTTCTTCCTGAATTATTGCTCATATTATTTCAACCCCTGATACCAAATCTATTGTATATGCCTGCCTTATCACCTGTATCACCTTGAGAGGAGCTAGATTTTTATGAAGAAAGCAATAAGAAAACAATACTAAAACGAAATAAATGTATTGTCAGTGTTATTATAATCTAAATAAGGAGAGAGAAGCAAACCACATTTTTCTCTACTTTGCTGTATTTTCACTGTTTGTTACCAGAAGTATATTTGGAATCTCTCCTCATATCATTCAAAATATTTTAAAACAGCAACAGATATGCTGCTATCATATGACTTAACGAAATGCAGCTTTCCTTTTCTTACCTCATAAAAGTCTGTTAGGAGTTTGTTTGTTTTTAATTATGATATCCAAAGGTACATCCTGCATAAGACTTTTTCCACTCTTGCATCTTGTTTAACAATAAATGGCATTTGCCAAGCAGTATTTTTCTCTGAGGCAAGAAGGAGTAAAAGAACATGCTAATTCCTATCCCATATAATATCATTTTTTATGATAAGGATGAAGGCAAAACTTCCTTTTTTTTTTTTTTTAATTCAAGAAGCAATAGTAGCAGCTACTGGGTGTCAGCAGTAACTACTCTTTAATGGTTGTATTGGCTTGTACTGCCAACTTTGTAGTTTGCAATATATTTTGTTCACATTTGAATTTCAGAAAAGAGGGGAGATATGACTGTGTTGTTGGAACCAATAGCACTGACCCAAGTCATATGACAGAGATAGTCCTTTGTAACCCTGGCCCATGTGAGGTGACTGTGTCCAGCTGTTCCTAAGCTGTCTATTCCGTTTCTTCTATCAGCACTCATGTATGTCACACTTACATGACTTTTTTATATTACATGACTATTTTATTGGTTTACTCTGATAGCAAAGTTTATATTGTCCTCCATAGTCAGTACTCTTACAGAGCTATCTTGACTACCAAAGGCCCTAAGGAACAGGAAAATAAAATCCTGAGGTAAACTGCATGGGTGTAAACGTAGAATGGCTGTGTTTACCTCAGTGGAGCTAATCTGGGTGTACAGTGCTCTGCTAAAAAAGCTGAGTTTGACCCAGTGTAACCGATACTGAAAACAGTCTTGATACTGAAGAGAACCATAAGTTCACTTCTCAGGGGAAATGCTGGTGTTAGCCGTGGTGAGGCAGACACAAAATACTTCTGCTGGAGTAAATGGATTTCCCTGAGACATTGCTCAGCACAAACAGGGACTGAGCTTGGCTCTGCTGTGCCATGGACTCAGCCAGTGTGTTAAATCATAAGGATTAGAATTCCAGTGGTAACATTCAAATGGATACAGTGCAAGGCTCTTTACATACTCTGGTTCATAAAGTCCCTCCCTGTTGCACTTGCCACTGTTAGCAAATGTGTAAAAGAGAGAGAAGAAATAACGAAGAAATATAAAAAGTCTGAAACTTCTGTAGTGAGGTGCATGGACACCTTGCCAGCATCTGCTGAGATCTGGCTCCTGCTGGCACAGGAGAGCAGAAATACAGGCACAGGAGTATGTCCTCATTCCAGATCAGTCCTTCCCTGTTCTGTGCCGCCCCTCTGACAAATAAACTGACCAGTGGTAATTTTTATGTGATGCTAACAGCTAGCATAGAAACTTAGGTCGAGACTGTCTGGAGGAACTTAGACCACTAAATCTGTTTCTTGCAGGAAGTTCAAGATGTGTCACATAATTCTGACCATAAATATCTGAAATTCCATCTTAAAGCAAGTTAGGTTCTCTGCTCCCACATTCTCTATTGTAAAGCTGATCCAAAACATCCCTCCACAAAAAATTTTGACCAACTAAATATAACAGCAAGTTTGTTCCAGTGCTGGCTCCTTCCTTTATTAACCTCGCTCTAAGTCAAATTTTATAGAAGACCTGCACAGTAGATCTGAAGCTCTGCCCTGCTGTTCCATAGACTTCCTGAGTCTTCTGGCATTATCCAATTGTACATTCAACCAAATATCTCTTAGGAAAGCCAGTTCAACTCCTTCAGTGCTAGGAAATGCTTTTCCCAATATAATATTCCCATTTTCTAACAGCCTTCTGGTAAATAAAGAGGGCCTACTAGACAGTCAGAGAGGGAATTTTGACAAGGATACATAGTGATAGGACAAGGGGGACTGAGAGCAGATTTAGATTTGGTATTAGGAAGAAATTCTTGAGTGTGAGGGTGGGGAGGCCCTGGCACAGGTTGCCCAGAGAAGCTGTGGCTGCTCTATCCCTGGAATTGTCCAAGGCCAGGCTGGACAGGGCTCTGAGAAACCTGGTCTGTGGAAGGTGTCCCTGCCCATGGCAGGGGGGGGAATGAGGGGATCTTTAAAGTCCCTTCCAGCCCAACCCTGCTGGGATTCTGTGATTTACCTTTGATGCTTTACAGCTTTGCTTAGTGAGGGCTTCAGCACTTATGCCCTTAACTGTGAGACTTCTGTAGGGTAGTACAAAGTATTTAACTTGATTATAACAGTGATCAGAGCATCAACAAAAGACAGAAGTGACAACAGAGTAAGTAGATAATATGGTGGAAGAACATCAGAATAATTTTTCATTGCAAATGGACTAAAAGAAGGTGCACATTTTTCTCAGTTTGCATCTTCTTTTTTATCATCATATTTTATTCCCTACTCAGAACATCAAAGTCAAAATAGGCACATGGATATGTCTTTATTTCCCCCCATTTTCATTTAAATATACAATATTTGAGGGCATTCAACTATCTGCTTTTTATTTGCAGCCAACAATCAAAAAGTATTTTCACTGTATTATTAAAAACTGAAAAATAAACACTATATTTTTAATCTTAAGCGTTTTAAAAATGGAAGGAGATACCAGTGAGTGTCAGTAAGTCTAGCTCTAAGTTGCTTGTGTTGACATACTGCTGAAGGCTAAAAACAGCTTATACAGATTTTATTTGTTTATAGGGCAAATTTTAAAATGTTCCACTGAAATAAGTAATGACAATTTTTGTCTACATAAATGTGCATGTAAATGTAATGATGTTTGTTGTCATTTCAACATGACTGCCATTATTGAAATAGAAGAGCCAGTACTAATTCTTGCTGTCATATTTCTTAAAAAATGAAAATAAGGCATTTAAAGAAGCGTCAAGGTTTTCAGTGTAGATCATTCATCTCCTGCATGCTCTTAGAATAACACCCTCAGCAAAACAGACAGACAAAAGCTAACTAGAGTTCTGCTCTCTAATCTTTTTAAGAAACATACATTTGAAGATATTTTCCAACTTCAGAGTGTTCTGGAACTCAGCGAGACCTTAATGAATAAGATGTGAAGTTTTGTCATTGTTTTAAAGGTTGTGTAACCTGAGCATGGGGTAAAAACCTGCAAAAGTCTGCCTTTGATCTCATCAGCCAAAAGAAACACTTGTCTTTTTTAGCTGAATACCTGGATGTGCCGTGCTGAGCTCTCATGGTGCCCACCCTCCTGTGGGACTCTCTACAGGATAATAATTGACAACAACATGCAGGTCAAAACCCTCTCAATGCTGAGCTTCTGTGTGATTTGAACATAGCACTGTTTTTACAAACTCCTTGGAATTTGTTCCTTTTTTCCCCTTCCCTCATCAGTCCTTGCCCACGGCCACTTGGCTGTAGCATGATCGGGAATGGCACTCAAAAGTATCATTACTAGATAATAATGACTATTTTGAGTAGGTTATATGGCTGAGTAGATTTAAGAGTTGAGAAATCTTGAATTCTAATCTTGTCTCTTCCACCAGAGTGGCACATGACCACAGGCAGGGGTGGGCAGGGAGGGTGGTGTCACCTGTTTCTTGAAGCAACGTCTTAACTTTTTGTGCCTAAGTAGCCACGCCTTTGAAAAGCCTGAGTATTCACACAGCTTGAAAACAATTTCAGCTTAAAACTGCAAGCATGCAAAGTCTTTGAAACGAGATGCCTCACATGTTCCAGAAACGAAAAGCTGAGTTTGAAGCATTTCCTTTTCTCCATGCCTCAGTTTCCCCCAGGTTCCAGCAGGATGAGACAGAACCTATGACAGGAGGGTAAGGGGGATACTAATTTCTTAATATCTATGAGAAACTTTGAATATGTGAATGACACTAAATATTACCATGTGCTTTTCCACTCCAGGGTCCCACAAAGTGTTATGCAGTGGGACAGGCAGCAGTCTCTGCACCACACTAGAACTCATTCAATGACAATTTCTGCAAGGTAGAGGCTCCCTCTGTCCAGTGACTTTCTGCAGCAGCAGAGCAGGGTCAGGGATACAAGGGTGTTTCCCTCATGGAGTAGAGAGCTGGAAGATGAAACTGTAGGTTCAGCTGAACCCAGGAGCTCTGTGCTGGGTTCTGTGCAGGTTAATCCAACGGAGCTTTTCTAACTATAAAACACATCTCTAAAAGATAAGCAAACACAAAACCAGCAATCCACGCAGAGTTGTGAGACTTATTTTGGGGAAATAGTTCTGATAGAGGTCCTAGACATAGCTCTGATCATAAAACTCAGTAAAAATATTGGAAAAGTTTTCTTCTTCCCTTTTAAATTGATTGACTCCCCAGACACTGCTTTAATTATTCATGCAGATGATGCGGTGTTTTGTGCAGCAGTTTCTGGGAATGCAGCACCACGGAGTGCTCCCCGATTGTTACTGTCATCACAAACTGCCCACCATCCTCCGTCTTATGTAAATTTAATTCCAAACACACCACTTCATGCTTTATTATCTCACAACAGCAATTGCATTTGGCCCTTTGATTCATCTGTGGAGAATGCATTATGAAGCAAAGCATAAATATCATAAAATGGTTAGTTCATGGGGCTTCTAATTTCAGGAACATCACAAAATGCTAATTCGTAGACTTCATACTAGCACGAAAAATATATTTCAGTGGATGTCGTGAGGGTAAATCCCTGCTTTCGTCCTTCACTTGGAAAATGCTACAGCTTAAAGAAACTTAAAAGCTCTAATAAAACTTGGAGCAAACTAACTTGCTGGAGTGTTCAGCTACACTTCAGTGTATTCTGAGTTAAAAAAAAAAATAATAAAGAGCCTTCAAAGTAATCTAGAAGGGAACTAAAAGAAAGAACAGGTTGCATTTTCTTCTCTTTTACTTGCCATATATTATGGGGTGCAGTTCTTCCTAAAAAGTGGTGAAACTGCACTTACCGAGTCATTTGCTAACTGAACCACAGCAAAATCAACTCAGTTTTATCAAGAGTTGCTCAAGAAAGAGAAAAGCCAGTGCCTTTAGGCTGAAGCATTTCCAAGTGGGGGCTGCATGGCTCAGGCAGGAAGTCTGGGCTGAGAGAAGAGTGTATTGAATAGAAAGAAATGAAACACGCTGCTTACAAACACCACCCTTGTTCAGTGCTTTTTGACTTTATGATGTATGTGTGAAAACTTCATCCACAGATGCTGCTCCATCAATTTGTCCCTATTTTCAAGTATAATCCATTTTGGAGATGCATGGGCTAGGCAGATACACAGGTTTATTTTGGCTTGAATATAACACCATAAGTAGCAGAAAAAGTTTAGGCAAAATTTCCCAGCTGTGAGAGGCGAGTGTGGGGTGTGCCTGTGGGAAGGAACAAGGGGATTGAGGCGGGCTGGAAAGCTGGCTGGGCTGGCTCTGGGCCAGCACTTACACAGCCCATCAGTAGGTCTTAGTGCCTTGTTAGAATTTATGAAGTGATCTTTGCAGAAGATCATCTCCTTTTCAGCAGTTACCAACCCAGGATGCTGAATGCTACTTTTCCATTTTCTGACTCATTTGCACTTAATTCCTCTTTTTCTGCATTTTAACAAATATGTCATGATATTTATCTTTTGTACCTTCCCAGCAGCAACCAAAGGTCATTTCTGTGACCATGAAAAGCCCAGTCCACACTGAACAGCTCAGTGTGAGCTAAGTGAATTTAGTTCACTTGGAGAAAGCCCAGTCCCTGGGACTCCTGCCTGCTGCCCTGAAGGAGCAGCCTTTAGACCATCCCCAAACATGTCCCATTCCTCTTGTCTCCTTTGGTCCACTCACTTGCCTTGTGAGGATGCAGCTTGCATTTTAGTTCTGTTGGCCATCCACCTCTGTTGATGGTGGGCAATCTGGAGCCTGAAGATCCTTTGCAACCAGTGAAAGACTTGTTAGCTTCCGCTTTTCTAGTCCATGAATTATAAAACTTTTCTAAAATCAGAATTAAATCATTTTGTTACACAACAAAATTTATCAAGTGTTTTTGTGTCACTTTCCATGTCTGGTAACTAGCACAGCAAATTCAGCCTGTTGATGTATGGATGGATGTGGTTCTTTCAGAAAAAAAAAGCAAATTTACCTAATTTGTTCGTATTTCTGGAAGTATAAATCCGAAATAATCTGCTCTTAACCAGAATTTTAACATGAAACCCAACATTGTTTTCTAGCCCATGCTCAGAATTACTTGAAAATTAAAGAAGTTAGATTATTGCCTGGTGCAAATTGAACCTCCTTTTGCTGGGGTGCACAGAGATCTATTGATTTGCTCTAGTGAGGATATAGTCCATTGTCTCTCAAGACCGTTTATGCAGCAGGGCCATTGTATTCCTCAGTAGGAATTCTGATAAAAGCACATCTACTCCTGCTCTCCTGCAGGCAGTTGTATTTATATGTGTAGGTAGGAAAATACTAGCTAATCCAAATTTTTATTTTTTTTTTAAGTGGGGATGATAGCAATTGGAATAGGGAAGAAATGAGATCCTGCACCTAGCACAGGCAGTGCTATTTTTTTCAGATTTTGGATCATGCTTTCTTAGGATCTGAACATTTCTTTGTGTAATGTGGCCACCTTGATTTTTGTGGCCATCACTGGCCATCAAAACTGTTGAGTTTGTAATTTTAGTCTTGACAAATCGTCATCATTATTTACTCTTAGATGAATAATTTAGATATGTTACTTTTATGAAGACTGGAAGGAAAATTGAGTCTGTATCTCCAACACCAGCAGAGAGTTGGTAAATTGTATTAGGATAGAGTTTCTGAAATCCGGTCAGTGCTGTAGATTATTTTATATATGAATGGAAAAAGGTGAAGTATATTTATTGCAAGGTGCATTTAAATTTTCAAACCTGTAGGTAAACTTTAACTTCTTAATATTAATAACATTGCATTGGTAGGAAAACAAACTTGCTCACCTCGTGTTTTTATATTTTCTTTAATTTTGGATATTGCAAACAACATAGGCATGGAAAGCCGTAATAGCCCATGATTTCTAATATTGGGTGAAGCACAAATATAAAATATACTTGAAGCTCAGCTCTAAGTAGATTATAAACATTTAATATAGAATGTTATCATAATATTCAGAGCACCAAATTGCAGACTTCTGTCACCCACTTTCAGGCATGCTTCTGAAGATCATAGTTAATTCTGCTGATTTATGGTAATGCTGTAGCACTATCATATGCAGCATCAGAAACCACTAACAAGCTTAGTATAAGCTTGGACTGAAATGGTTTGAGGTTTAAATTTCTGTAACGATTATAAACTAGAGGGAGTGAAATCCCACTTCAGCAAAAAAATAAAAGTGTCTTGTTACAATTCAATATTGCATCCTCTCTCTCTCCCCCTCTCATTCCAACCCCCCTTACTTTCTCTTCTCTCTTTAGCTTCTCTGAGGAGCCATATTTGAGAAAAGTAATTTTAAATTGTGACTGGCATTTTTAAATTTAAAAATAATCCTTTTTGTATGGTAATGCGCTTTATAATTAGGAGACACAATGCTAGCATTTATTAGAAGTAGAAAAAAAGCTCAGCTGAAAAGTATTAAAATCAACTAGATTTTTTTTGCCCATTTCATTTGACATGATAGCTATTTATAAAACAAATCTGATGAGTTTGCCAACCCTTTCCATAAACATTTTAATAACATGTGTCATATTTGACTGTCTGAGGGATACTATGGACTGCAATTACCGTAAATCTGTTTCAAAACTCACTCTGAACATAGGGTTAACAGGAAGGTGTGCAAAGAGAAAACATTATGAACCAGAACTTTAAAGAATGTAAATCACAGTGCTGTTGCTCCAAAATCCAGTCAAAGGAACTGCATTAACTTGGAGCTGTTGGGAATCTACCTTTGGTTGCTCTCTGTGCACACTGGGCCCCTCTCTGCTGTGCTTTTGTGAGATCTGTGCTCAGGAGCCATTTCTGGCAAAGGGCTGATGCTCCACTGCAAATACAGAACTTGAGGAAGCTTGTCATTGGTTTAGACAACATACTGCCATTTTCAAATTCCAGATTCCCCGCTCCCATCAGCCAAAATTGCATTTTCTCTCTCTAGCTGTATGAAAAAGTAAAAACTGTCCAAGGTTCTGAAAGGATTTGAAATGTTTATGTTGTGGACATCAAATTGATAGCAACGATCAAATAATGATTTTTGAGTATCAAATCTTAAAGAGGGATGGGTTTAAGTTATCTCAGTTTGGGCAGGTAAAAATATTACAAATCACCACTGCCTTCCCTCCCACTCCCCAGTGCTGTCATTCATCAAAATTAAGGTCAAGTAAAACATTGCAAAGAAAACCAGCTACATTTCTCCTTATTTTTGGTGAAGCTTGTACTGAACTGATTGTTTTACCTTGGTGCAACCTATTTGATTTTGTAGAGCTCTGTTAATTGTTTCCTACCTATTAGAAATAAAATCATTAGGAAACATCAGTGATAACTTTATTATATTGGGTCAAATTCAGGTACAGCTCTTGATGTCAATGGGAAATTTGTGAAGGCAAGGAAAAAATCATTATCAGTTCTTCGTAATTTATGGAAGCTGAGCCACATCTTGTTTACAGCAATCCTAATTGTACCTCCATATTGCCTTTTTCATTCCAAATGCTTAAAAAGAGGTATCGTGACTTAAACAAAACTCCTAATCATTTTCACTATCACCTTTTTCCAAGTAAATTCTGTAGAATTTTTCATCTGAATGCAACAGTAGCTGACTGTATGGTGACGAGTTTTGCCTTCATCATGGGGAAACTGGTGCAGCCACCAAACCTGTCACATGATCAGAGTCCACAAGAATCATGGGCTCACACGCTTCAGCACATCTCCTGTTCAAAGAGGCACATGGGACCCAATCCACTGCCTGTCTGTTGAACAGCTGAGAAAGGGAATCAGCTCTTCTGGGATCCGAACCTGTGTCTCCAAGTTGTTCAGTTGCTTTGCACCTCCTGCCAAGGCTACTAATGCATCCAGTGGCCAAAGATTTTACTGTAAAAACGGATCTAATGGGTCCTGTTGCTTTTTCTCCATCAGCCTAGCAGAGGTGTGAGAAGGAAGCCACCAGGTTCTGTAAGATTTGGGAGGGCTCATCATCTGGTGCTGAAATACTGACTCCACATGCTACAGCTTTCTTTTCAGGATGTCACTCTCCCGCCTCCACACTCACCACCAAACAAACATAGAAATCTACTACTGTTCTCCCCATGCACTCCATTTTCTTCCAATCTGAGAGCCATTTGTGTGTATAATTGAAAATTAGCAGTGCAGCTGTTTGAAGAGAGTAATTTATCACAGCACATTGTTCGCTCCTGACACTTTAGACCTGGCTCTAACAAGGCAGTGGTTGCTGGGGGTTGAGCTGCAGAAAGTGATTCGGCTGTAATGCCGCGTTTCCCCTGCTTTGTTGCTAATTGTAGCCTCTTTTTCTCCATTGAATTGGGAGTTGAGTAAAAGAGCTTGTTTGCTCTGTGCGACGAGGCTGCCAGGGCCGCTTGGGCTATTATCACAAGATACTCTTGATCTTTTGAAAAGCAGGAAATAGAATTTTTCTCCAACAGGGAAAGTAATTTGCGATGCGTCCATTAGTTCTTCATTAAAGCAAGATTAAATTGCACGGCAAATCACATCTGTGTTTGGATGATTAAAGGGTGGCATTTTAGAGGCCAAAACTAATTACTAGCCAAAATGAATGGGAGTGAAAAAACAGTCATGTTTTTACATTAGATAGTGTGGCTTGTAATTAGATTCAAGCTAATTCCACTATTTCTTCTCATTTAATGAGATGAGCCTGTCCTCATCTTTTTCTAGGCCATGCTAACAGCCCCAAATGTATAATTTTGATAATACTGAGAGTTTACTTTATTGAAATTTCTTAGCTACCTGCCACAAGTGACTGTTCTGTCTAGTGGTGCTTCATTATACATCAACACAAGCTACTGTGCATGGCCCGAGCAGTATCTCAGGCAATCTCTGTACATTTATATGCATGTACATTTACATAGCTACGAGTTTGTGTGTCTGTATATGCACACACATATATAAATATAATGCCCATGCTATGTGCATGTGTTTTTGTTAGATGAATACAGAAATGTTTGAAAGAGTATGGAAGAAAGGAAGGTAGCTCTTTCCGTATCCAAAAAGTACAAATCTCTGCATAAAATTCCTTTAATTATGCAGGTTTGTGGAGGTAGTTTTTCTTTAGGCATGAGAAGAAGGAGGTAAATAGGGGCATCAAGTGGTGAGTGATTGAAATAACACAATTATTTCCTAAATATAAAACAAAATTAGTTTTTTCTTGTTATTGCAGCAGTAACTCTCACTGGACCATTGGAAGTGATAGTTAATTCTAAATAGCCAAGTAATTCATCGACTTTAGGATGTATTATGTTCCTAAGATCAACATTTCTTGTTTTTCATAAAGAGGTGATGCCAATGAAATGTGGTGCTATTTCTCCTCTTTTTGGCTTCCTGTACTGAGAAGGAAGGAGGTGTAAAGGGCCACAAATTTGATGAATATGAGGCCCAGAGTACAGATATTGTCCCTTGATTCTTGTCCTTGGGGATTGTCTAGAAAGCAATAGGTTTTTAACAAAAGGTTTTTTAACAACAGTTATCTGTTCCATAAAATGTCATTGCAGCTACTTCCTGAGGGAGACCCAGACATGGCCAAGTGTCTGTTCACAGACCTCAGGTAAACACACTGCTGGGGGGTGTTGAGAGGTAGCTGGAGAGGGGCAGAGGAGGAGGAAAAGTTTTAGGACTAGTTGATAGTAGGCCTGTTCTGCAAAATCTTCTGGCTGTTGGTTTATTTTTGTGAGCTAATTATGGGTATGTTAATACCTTTAGTGTAAGTGCATAATCAGTCAATTGCAGGGACTTAAGTACCCTCTTTGGAGCATATATTTGATGAATAAGTGGAGTGTGTATTTCCTTTTTCTTCCAGTTCCCAAATTGGTTTTTTTTAGAGATCACCAATGCCATTCTAAAGGGAATTTGCCTTTGTCTAGCCTTACTATTCCCTGAACCTTTGCTGTTGACCACAGTCAGGAGACAGAACCACAGAAGAGACCTTTCATTCAGTCCAGGCTGGCAATTCTTATGTTCTTGGCACTCTCTGGTGGGTTAGTCACTGCAGGATGCCCCAAATATACCATCATGATGGGCTGGTGAAAAGGCTATAAACTAATTTCTACTGTAGAGCTGTACTTTGATAAAGTACTCACTTGAGCAATACCAAAGAGTTCCCACTACTTTCAAAATTCTCTTCACCCTCAGTAATTTATTAAGGCATTTTTTCCTGATTTTCCTTTCCATGCCTTACAGTCTCCTGTGAAATTTAGAAGAGTCAATTGTGGTCCATTTGTTGGCTGCATTATTTTCACTGGATCATTGATTTATATTCCCTATACCAGATTTCCATTAAAGATAATACTGGTAAATAAGAGCCATGAAACTGCCTCCTGGCAGAATACCACAGAGACCATTAAGCTCACTTCTGATTAACTTTTAGAGATTTGGGGATTCTTCTAGAGAAGCAACAATGCATTTCAGGATTGCCAGTTTCATCTGAATTTACTATGGACATTATGCAAAACAAATAGTGAAAGTAATGCAGAAGTTCCAGCAAAGGAGAAGGTGAGTTCTTGACTGCAAATTGAAAATACAGTTACAGAGAAGTCAAGTTCCCCTTGACCATGGAGTCCTTTCCTTCTTCTCACTTAGAAACTTTCCAACAACTTGTCCACAGGGACTGGCTTCGTTGTGTTTTGCCCCATGACAGTTCTTTTCAGGCATTACTTGTAGTTGCTTCCCAATCTGCTAGTTGTTGCTTTTGTCTCATGAGAGTTCCAACATGAATTTGGGGGTTTTTTCTTAATTTTTTTTTCTTTTTTGTTTGTTTGTTTGATTTTATTCTGATTAGAATGAGATTTTTGTGGCTCAGGTCTCCACTATGTATTATTTCTGTTTCCCTGGAGACTGGTTTCGTGTTCTTGACTAATGAACATGAAACTCACAGCTTAGTTTTAAAGATTATTGAATACCAATGTAATAATCAGGAGTTTCACTTGGCACAATTTAAAACAACATTTTAAAGTTATAATACTATTATATTACATGCATAACATACTATCCACATTATATCTTTCTGCTGCAATCCACACAGATCAGTAAGATAGATGAAAAGCTTTGTATTTTGAGTGTTTCATCTAAAATACTTTTCTCTATTCTTTATGAGTTTTAGGGACCCATGCCATTGCACCTGCATTTGAATTCTCCTAATTATAGGGAACCTTGCTTGCTAAAACAATGAGAGAAATGCGTCCATTTATCATTGCTTGTGCCCAGAAGAACTATGACTGACATTCCTGCAGGTATTCTGGCAAGCTATAAGGCTTCTTACAGCTAATAGGAGTGACTAAGATTCATTTGAAGACAGAAGGGTTCTATTTTGCTCTAAAGACAATTTATATTTTTTTTAAATTAGGGATTGCAGATTTCAAAACTTTTCTGAGCCCTCTGCTGACCTTGTACACTTCCTGCAATAATGGAATTGAAGTCTGCAATGACAAGCCTTACATACTGCTTCAAAATCACAAACTTATCCCATACTTTTGGCTTCCTAACATATTCCTTTAAAACAGTGTATGCAGCTGTTGTGGTTTAACCCCCGCCAGCCACTCAGCCCCACACAGATGCTCATTCAGCCCTTCGCAGTGTGATGGGGGAGAGAACCAGAGGGTAAAGGTGACATAAAAGACATGGGTTGAGATAAAGACAATTTAAAAGGTAAAGCAAAAGCCGCATTCTAGAGCAAAGCAAAACCAGGAATTCATTCCCCACCTCCCATGGCCAGGTGTTCAGCCATCCCCAGGAGAGCAGGGCTCCATCACTCCTGACAGTGACCTGGGGAGACAAATCACCCTGAGCATCCCCTGCTCCTCCTTCTTCCCCCAGCTTTATGTGATGAGCATGATGCCACATGGGCTGGGATATCCCTTGGGTCAGTTGGGATCAGCTGTCCCAGCTTTGTCCCCTCCCAATCTCTCGTGCCTCCCCAAGTCCCCTCGCTGTTGGGATGGGGTGAGGAGCAGGAAGGGCCTTGGCTGTGTGCAAGCCCTGCCCAGCCAGAGCTGAAACATCCCTTTATCAGCAGCACTGTTTCCAGCACAAACCCCAAACACAGCCCCATACTAACTATCAGTTTGGCTTATCAATCATCCGACTCTATGCATGCAAATAATTGTCCAAATAACTTCACTACAGAGGCTGAAAAGCTCACTAGGGGATAAAACACAAGTAATAATTTTTTCATCCATAAACAGAGGATCCATAGAAAGTTACAATTAAAGTAATAGTAAAAGGCCAGATTATCTTCCGTCTCCATAAATATAAAGGTCAATCATTCAGAGTGTCCAGTTGTTTCTGATTGTTTTCCAGAGAAAGCATAACTGTGAAGATTTTAATACCACTGCATATCACAGTATGTATACACATATAATATAGAAATCATTGCATATGAAGACCTTATAGTCTAAGAGAAGATAAATAGATGCAAGATTAGTAGATCACTTGACTTATTCCAAAGATTATCAATGCACACAAAGTTACCACATTTCTGATGGGAGGAATAATATAATCATAAAATATACTGACTTGGAAGGGAGATAGTCAACAGAGGAATTGGTAATAGTGACTTCTTAATCTTCTTCATTATCTTATTTGTTAAGTATTTGATTGTGCCTGTAGAATGGTGAGAAGTTTGGTCATAGCCCAAGAAATACGGTGAGTTGTGAAGAGGAATTTGTAAGAAAAGAGGTTTTATGGCCTGCAGCAGGAGGAAAGGCTCTCTGGACAAAGATAGCAGGAGAGGTAGGAAGAGGTAGAATAGATCATGAGGAGTGCAGCTTTAGCAAGACAGAGACAAGATTTAGCTGGAAGCAAGGAGGGAGAGCCAGCATCATGTGACTCTCCAGCCAGTGTTTGCTGCCACTGGTATTGCAAAAGAAATCTCAAGGATAAAATTTTATTTGAGGCAGAATAATTTATCTAAGTCATGATCTTGGCGTTTGGTGGAGATACTATAATTATAAAAACTTGATCAGATCTTCCAGTAAGAAATCCTGTATGATGACAAGTAATATTCAGGTCACACTTCTCCTTTGAAGTTTTAATGGCCACTACAATTTTATGTTAGTCACTCACTCATGTTTGAAGTAGGCGTGCAAAGCCTTGGCTGTCTCCATTTGTCTATAACTACTTTAGAAGCTTCTGAAGGCACTGAACTCATAAAACTGCAGGCTTCAAAGAGCTTATTCAAAGATTCCATTCTGCTGCTGCCATTTATCAAAGGGGCACTTTTAAAATATATAGCTCTTTATAATAAAATGTTTTTTAAAATATAAACCTGACAGTGGGGATGATTAAAACAAAATCTCCATTGGCTTCCATGGCAGCAGAACTGAGTCCATTAGCTTTAAATATAATATTTATATTTCTACAAATAATGTTATAGTCAAGCAAGTTGCTAATATAATGAAGCATGATTCATTTTCCCCTCTTTTTATCCCCCCCCCCCCAATAATTTTTTGGAACTTCACTGTGTGTTTAACCTTGAACTTTAAATCAAATTTTAAATTTAACCCCACAACACAGAAAAGGATTATCTCTACTAAAGAAAATAGAAACTCACTGTTTCTAAGTAGAATTAGTTCCATTTTCTGATGCAAACCTGAAGGGTCAGTAGAATGTTAATGTTAGATTGTCATTTATTTAAAAAATAAATCCTAATATATTTTATCTTTTCCTGTCACTTATCAATTCCATGATAGATCTTTCTGAGTTCTAGTACATGATTCTAGATAAATCACATGACATTGAGTTATTTTTTTATCCCATTTAAACAAGAATAGCAATACTTACCCACATGACATTCATAGGACATGGTCTCCTGTCCAATCCTGTTCCCCAAAATACAGCAGGAGACTTTCCATTGACTTCATTAGATCAGCCCTTTAACTCCTGATCTTCTGTAGAGAATCATGGCCTGTGGGGAAAGTGGTAGTTGATGTCTATGAAATGGGTCTGGTACCAGCCAGCAGTGATTTTAGAAGTGCATCTCCAGGGTCATAAAGTGCTCCTACTCCTTCCTTACTCCAGCTCGTTGCTTGTTTTGTTTGCTCCAAGGGAGGACATCATAACATCACATCTGTTGCCATGGGAATGGCTGTGATTTTGCAAACTCAGCTTTGTGTCTTCTTGAAATCAGGCAGAACAAAAGAAATGGGCAATAGGGGAAGAGCCCATGTTTAAGGACAAGGGCAATTCGATTCTAAATTCAGGCCTAAACCCTTTGTCTTCAGTGGGGTAAGTCCCCATCGAGCACCATTTGAAGTTATTGCTTTTCTGTTGTTGCTTACAAGGTTTCCCTGGTTGCTCTGGAAGGGAATTCCACACCCAGTCTGCCTGAGCACTGCCTGGCAGAGTGGCCTGATTCGAGTCTCTGGACTCATGGTACAGCTAAACAAAGAGAAAATTATGATAATGATATCATAAACACAGGTAACAGCATTTCACTTTTCCTAGTCTGGAGTAATTCCCCCATCTTTCCAATTACAGATTACTTTATTCTGAAATAATTCCTCTGTTTTGGATAATAATAATTTTTTCTAAAATAAAATTACTACTATTTTAGACTAAAATTCCCTGTGACAGAAAATATACTGGAATACCTAAATGATAAGTATCTGGTAGATGCCCTGTTTACACAAAACTTCAGAATCTGGACTTTTTAAACAAGTCTGTCAAGCTTTTCTTTTTTCTTTTGCAGTAGTATTGTTGCTTTATTTAATTTAACAGAAGAAGTAAATTGAGGATTGAAATACATCTACTAATCATTGTTTCCAAAGTGTTATTTTGAATTCCTAGCTATTCCTGGAATATGTAGTCCTGCTTGGAAAACCATGACTCTGTTAATGGCCTGCTTTAGAAGTAACACAATTGCCAATCAATAAAAATTGGCATAGATGATATTTGAGAAATACAGACAATCCATGGTCTCCATAGTGCAGTTCCGAAATATCAGGGTAAATTATGGGCTTTCTGGGAGTGTTGTACAAATTTCTGTTTCATCTTTGCAGAACCATTTAGGAAGGTCAAAATAATTATATAGTCCTACACCTAATGTTTTCGACTGGACTTGTGCACCTGTTAAAGAGTTCACCTCTCTCTGGAGGTGGATTTGACCAATTTTTTTCTTTTTCTGGACAGACAAAACTAAATTCCCTGAGTCTTGCAGTCTTGCTTTCAAAATAATTTTGATAAACTACTGGAAATCTAGGCCTTTTTCCCACAATGAGACCCTTTATAGTAAAATTGAGGTATTTATTTGAAAATCCAAAGTTTTGAATACTCTAATAAGCCATGAAAGGCCCTCTCTGGGAGGCTGTCAGTATTGTGAATGCTGAATGCTCTCTCCTACTTCCCCCTCCCCACATGTTGTTAAATCAAAGATGTGCAACTTTGGTAAACTCTGGGGTACAAGCTCTGGCTTGTTACTTTGATGAAAAATCTGAGGTGGAATTTATTATCTATTTATTACAGAATTTGATGACAAAGGGGCTTTTTTTTGAAGTGGGACTTACCCAAATTTCCTCAGATGTGCTCAGATGTTCCGTGCAGTTGCAGTGTAATGCTGGAGATGTGGATGTGCCATAGCTGAGCACGCTTTCAAGCTCTCCAAGTGCCTGAAGTCCCATCTGAAAAATCAGCCTGTGCATTGTGCTGCCTCAGGTAGGACCAGGAGAGCACATGGGCTGATTCCTCCTCTGGAGGCTGCTGATGTTTAGACCTCTATGGAGTCAGAGAAAGAACAGGATTGTGATTGTTTTGTTCAGTGGTTTCATTTCCACCCACTGCAGCCAACAATCAGTCATCAGTCATAGGATAAAGTACTGAAATAATCCCAGGGGTGGGAGGTGGCACCTTTTTTGTTTGCTGTACAGTGGTTTTTAAGGGAAATGTATTTCAAGGCACCTTTTGAGGAGCATTATTACTTGGCAAAAATATTTTTTCTCTATAATAAATTGTTGAATAAGAGCATTGATTCTTATGGTTCAAACCTGGTTAATGAATCTGTGTAATGTGAGGTTGATCAGACCAAATATTTATGGTAGAAAGAATAAAGAGGCCAAAGCAATTATTGCAGTAAATTGACTGAATATTTTGAGAGCTACTGAAAAAGTCATCTTTCCAAAAGATGGTGTTAGCAAGCAGGTACAGACTTGGACTGGAGTGATTAGAAATGTACACGTTGGCACAACTGCAGAAAACAAAAAGGTAAAAAGAGCAACAAATAGGTTTTAAAAAATATGGAACAACTCTAAAATATTTCAAAACTGCTCCATTAAAAGGGGTGCAATAGTGTGTCTAGCTAAGCTGGCATTATTGTATTAAAACTCAGCTTCAATTTTGCTGTGTTTGTTTCAAGCCCAAAACCACTGTAAAGCTGGTCTTTCCCATTCATAGCATTTTTTTCTAATAAATTGTACCACCTTTCTTCACTTTATGTGATTTACTTATATAATGCAAACATGCACCACTCAGGAAAAATTGTTGAGGTACAAGAGCAAAGCCACATCTGGGCAAAGAGCTTGAGGACAAAGCTGTGATCACATGGGAGCAGTTCTCGCTGAGGCTCTAAATACCTTCTCAAAGCAGGATTTTGGACCTGATTAGTTGCTGTATTTAAATTACCAAATAAATATTGATATTCAATGAAGGATAATTACTAGAGGCATTATGAGTCTGAACATAGTGTCAAAAGCAAAGGGTGTGCTTGTTTAATAATGTAAACAGAATGGGAACCCTTATGTCTGAAACACTTTGAATCACATCACAAGAAGATGAAAATAGCACCTGAAATGATAAAACAGGGATCCAGTGTGAATCTGGGTGGAATCTTTGATGCAGAATCAAACTATCAACTCTGTGCATTGGGTAGACCTTCTCTGCTGATCAGGATTTGAATGCTTTTCTTAAATCTCTTAAGCACTCTGTAAAGTTCTTTGTGTGTTTTTAGCAAAAGATAACACATTGACATAAATTCCATTGTGCTGAACTGTTAACACCAAGAGAAAGCTAGGTTGTCAAAATCATACTGAATAAGTTCAGACATCTCCTAAGGTAAAAATAACTCACTGTTGCAAAAACTAGATGAAGACACAAAGATAGCGGCAGATACCCTCAGTGCATTTTGAAATGCAGAAGTGTTGTTATTTAACTAATTAAAAATGCATTACTCTGAGTAGAACCAACTTAGTAAAGGAGATCCAAAAGTGTTACATCCATTCCTAGTAGATTTTTTTTCCCCATTTTTTCAGCCTTAACTGAGCCCAGCTGTTAAAAGCCATCAAAATGCCCTGATCTGAATATTTTGAAGAAGTGATTATCTCTGGGCTGCTTCTGTGAAGTAAAACTTATTAGTCTCATAGTTTGAGAGACAGCTTGTACTACACATATCAGGGACCAAGTGTCAGGAAAGGATTAACAAACTACATAGAAGTTGTATTCACCAGAGAATTTATCAGAGCACCAAAAGGAAGTTGCACACAAGGTGAGCCTTTAAAAAGAGCCATTCCACGCTGAGGTGCCTGGGCAGCTGCTGATTTCACATTATTGTCAGGCTTAAGGACAGTATATGGCACAGGAAAAAACCTTCTGGAAGTCACAGAAACAAATTATTGATTATTTTTTAAGTAACAAAGGACAAAAACTCCTCAAGCTTGTATAGGGTGAATCTTTCTACCAGTGGTGCAATCTTCTGATCAATTCTCATCTTAAATACTGAGTTAGAATGGAATATGCTGAACAACAAAGGCTCATCATAATTTGGCCAAGATGGGATTCCGTGCAAGTTCACAGGTAATGGATTACAAGTTTCAACTGCCTCAATTTTGTAATTGTCTATTATATCAATGGAAGTATAACATACCCTGGCTTTTATGGTCACAAGTACTAGAAGAAAATACAGCATAAATACCAGAGAAATTGGTTA
>VZTG01008123.1:116983-136310 GCA_013397845.1 Melanocharis versteri | reverse complement strand
AAAGCATCCACAACATAACAGCTTTTTCTTAAAGAGAGTGTCCCTTATTAGAATTACCAGACATGAGACCTGTGGATGAAGGAAAAGTTGCCAATGCCTAACAAAAACAAGAGGTCCCCAAATATTGTCACCACAGACCAAAAAAAGAGTGATAAAAATGACTCCTATTTCTAACCAGAAACCGCACCCCCCCCCCAAGATAAATTTCTGACAGTGTTTGCTAACCCAAGGAAGATAATAATCCATTCTTATGAAAGTCAGGTATTATCATTCACTCCTGGGTCAGTTTTACAGGAAGGGTTGAAGCTCCTTGGACAAAACTCATGACAGTCTACAAGGGCATAGACAGGATGAGCAAGAGTTATGACTACTACTGGGAGCACTGATTATGTAGTTTACACACCTTTTTTTACATGGTTATTCAGATATAGCTAAGGTTGGAAGATAACAACCCATTGCCAATGCTTTTGTTACACATTTAACAGCAAGGCCATTTCGAAGCTTGCATGGGAATATTTTTCTTGCATAATCTCCCATGGCAATCACAATTCTGGGTGATGAAGACTTCAGGAAACTGCTTTTTAGGCCTTTTCTTAGACTAAGCAATTTTTATCTTTGCCTATCCTTTATTTGCTTGCAAAGCTCCTATCCACCACTTTCCCGTTCTGTTGAATTTTTGGGAATGTCCCGAGGCTCCCCTTTCCTTCATTGTGTCAGATGTTATGGATGTCCTCCCAATGCCTGCACATGGCCAGATCTGAGTCCTTCCTTCCAGCCCCGCAGGGACTCTTTCCATGCCCACACCACTCGCTCTTCAGACTTCACACGTTGGACCCTTATGGCTCTTCCCTCCAGACTCCTCTCACACCATTATTAATTCTCCTGTTTCTACACTGGGAAGACAAGCAGAGATGAGATATTTTGTTGTCACACTGCATGCTGTTAATAGCTTTGATCTGTGGACAATTACAGATCCTATTGCAGCCTCTGGGTCTGCCAGCTCAATATCTGAGCTTCATATATTCCCTGTTTAGCTTTTTTTCTCATTTGATTCTGCTTAAATCTGTAAATACCTATGAATTTGTGCCTAGGACGTTCTTTGAGAAATGGTGGAGCTGATTGGATGTATTATTCAAAAGTTTCCATGTTACAGCCTAAAAGA
Organism: Melanocharis versteri; assembly: GCA_013397845.1. Lineage (NCBI taxonomy): Eukaryota > Metazoa > Chordata > Aves > Passeriformes > Melanocharitidae > Melanocharis > Melanocharis versteri. The sequence goes on along the minus strand of VZTG01008123.1, from coordinate 135,148 downwards.
CAAATGACACCAACCTGAGAATAAAACCCTGCTCCATTTGGCTCCCTGTTATCTGCAGTAGCTTTCCTGGGGTGAGCTATTTGGAGGAGGTACAGAAGCATGTGTGACTTTCATGTTGCTATTAAGGTGAGGCCATTGTGCCAAGAGCTGTGACGAGTTTTCACAAAGGTAGTTTGAAAAGACAAAACCAGGACATTGGCTCTGCTTCACAGGTGGGTGAAAGAAGGCAAGGGGCACAGCCAGAGGAGCTAGGAACCAAGAACAGCCAGCCAGAGAAAGTTCCGTGATCAAAGTCCAAGAAAAGGGGTTTTTTTTTCATGAAATTTGCCATTAGAGATATTGAGGAGGCCTATGTATTAAATTCCTGAGTTTTGAGGCACTGTAATAGAGCTGTCAAACAAAGATATAGAAAGTGCCACTGTTTCCACGAGACATGACAAGCTAAGGATTCCCAACAAAGTCAGGCCACCTGAAGAGGGATAATGAAAGTGATTACATCAGCAAAGAGGAAGGAACAATCCAGGTAAAGAGTTGGTGGATGATTGATCTTGGAGGGTTGCTGTTACCTCCAGTGCAGTCGTCCAAAGCCGTCTAAAAATTAAATAGGCTAAAAGAACAAGAATGCCTAGGATTTCTTCCAGGAATTTCTGTAGTTACCTACTAGGCATCAAAGGAGACTTCTTTTGAACCTTCAAATATACAAGGAGGTCACATGCATTAGTGACTGCAGATTTGGTAACCTATTATTCATTATTTTCTTTTATTGATTGTTTTACAGTCCCCAAGGCTTGTGTGTTGCTTTCTGTGCCACAAAAAAAAAAAAAAAGGATCTGTAAAATCTTGAGGTTTTTTACAGGAGTAAGAGCAGCTGTCTCTCCTTGTTAATGACAATAGCAGCATATTTTTTCCCCTATTAATTCTAATTAGGGGTTCTTACATGAATGTTAAGTCCATTTTTTATAATGAATGATGTCTTTTTACCAGAAAAAAAAAAAAAAGACAGGTTGACCTAAGGTAATTTCATATTTAAAGATGACCTTTAAAAACATAAAGTTGCAACAAATTAATTACTTGGCTTAACCACTCTGTTAATTTTTTTAAAAAGAAAACATCATGATATGCCATACTCGAGTTATGCTGGCATTCAGGACAAAGAGACAAGCCAAAGCAATGAGAAAATTGTGGAAAAGTAAGGTATCACCCACAGATATAAATAGCCACTAATTAAACAGGTGCAGCTAGAAAAATAATCTACTTGTTGTATAACTCTAGGTGGCAGCAGTGGAACAAAATAGAGAAAGATGTATGATTATGATTATACTTGCTCCCTGCTAATACAAAATCCATTAATTAAATACTGCTGATGCTGTTGCATGACACAGTGTTACTTTTACACTCTAGATGGCAGCAGCATCACAAAATACAGAAAAATAAGATTAACTGTATTCATGCTGTGTCTGAGAATGCAGCCCCTTCAAGTTTTTGGAGGTTAAAGTTGGAGAGGTCGAAATGCAGATTTCCTGTAGGCATTTCCCACCACAAAGGAAGAAAAGAGCCCTAACAGTGATTGTTAAATATCATGTACAATTAGAGGTAAATCACTTACGAAGCAAGGCGAGGTTTTGCCATTCTGGGTTTTCCTAATGGAGAACTGATGTGCAGAAAACATAAATGACAGCACCTCTGCAGGTGAGTGTAGTATAGTGATCCTAAAAATCTGTGCACGTGCATACCTGTCATGCTTTTGTGCGTTAGGAGAATTACAGCTTTTGCCAGAGAAGGCAGTAACAGCAACAATATCCTGCATTCAGTCTTTCAAGTGTAAGTTTTTGCACACATCAGTTGACAGGGACTTCATGTGCATAAGGCTGGGTCAAAGGACTTTGAGGTGAAAAGAAGGCATTTGCTCTAGAAGATACAAAGTTTTGGTAAAACCCATTTTGAATATCGTTTGACTACAAAGCATCATAGGTGCCAGCTCTGCAGAAGGCTGATCTGGGGCCAGCAGCAGGAGGGGCTGGAGATGGAACCACACAACCTCATCTCTCCTGCTTTTTTCTCTCCTGGTGGAAAGAAGGTCCCAACTGGATGAAAAGCTCCAGCAGTCCAGTAATACCTTCGTATTCAAACCGTTACCTGCCAGGGGGGGACACACAGAATTCTACAGAGCATTATTCAAGTACCCGAGTCTGTTGTTCAGGTTGTTGTGGGTATTTCCCCTGTGTGATTATGCTGAGCTGTGGCCACGAGAGCAGGAACCCACCAGAGACTGTGGTGGCAATGCAAAGCACCACCAAGTCCAAACATGGCATATTAGGGAAATCCAGTGTACGAAGAGATCCTTTTGGGGAACTCGCTTTGTCCAGCTGGCTGGTGTATTACCCTTGGACTCAGAGGCTTCTGGAGGGGGGAGAAGGTTTTCTCCTGGTCCAGTGTTCCTGTGTTAGCAGCACATTTTGTCAGGAACAGATTGTTGCTCGGTGCCATGCCAGGGTCACACGGGAAGTGATTCCTTTGCCATATTTGGGGAATGTGCCTTGTTCAAAGGTACAAATCTGTGCTGAGATGTCTCACTGGGATCTCTTCGTGTGATCCAAGAGTAGGACTAGGAGAGAGACCCAAACACTAATTACGGGCCCATTGGGTTTTTCCTTTGTTCTTTGATGACTTAACATTAACTTGATAAGGAAAGGTTCTTGTTCTGTGATGCTTAACTTAAGAATGGATTTTTAATTAAATTATTATTTTGTTTTAAAAATTGTTATATCTGTCTAGGAAAAAAAAAGAAGAAAGTGGGAAACTAAAACTGGGCTGGTATCATCAGTATTAAGCTAAGGCAGTCCACTTACAGAGGGAATACAGACTGAAGAATTTTTTTAGTGAAATATATTTGTAAGCTATTGGTAAATCAGGTCTGAATTCAATTATCAGATCAACAGTTCCAAAGACTGACTATAAACTTAAAATAATTTATTATGAGCTCTTTGATTATAAATCCTAAATAATTTCATCGTGTGAATCTGTAACTGAGAAGTTACATTTATATTTTGATAGGGAAATGAAAAAAACCTTTAGCACCTGAAAAAACCTCTGAGAAAGATATGGAGTTCTCTTTTCAGTTCCTCTGCAGTGGCTAATACCTTTCTTTTCTCGAAAGTAAGCCTATCCAACTATTGTTTCAGGCTACTTAAAACTACTGCAAAGTTTTTTGGCACTTTTCCCAGCTGAACTCCAGTTGCTTTTAATAAACAGGCCTGACTGCATTTTCAAATCCTAAAATTAAATTAAAAATATTTTGGATGTCTCTCACCAAGGAAAGCAAGGATAAAAGCAAGTACAGGAAAAATCACATATTGAAGACTGCGAAAAAATTTCAACTCGACTCTCTGTTCTTCCAGTGTCTTGGAAGAAGAGATGAAGCAATCGCAGAGCCAAGTGGTGGTGCTGGTACTGTGCCCCTCACTCGAGGCTTTCTCCACAGCCCAGAAAGCAGCCCGTGTGCTGGGGTGCTCAGGCTGCTCTGGAGCTCTGCCAGTAGATGTGCTGAGGTTTCTATTTCCTGGTGAGTACCAGGTGCCACCTGCACTGCGAGGTGTGTGACAAGCTTCCTGTCCTTGGCAGCCCTGTATAACTTCGTGGTTGCAAGCCAGTGATGTGTTTGAGATCAGAGTTTTCTGAGGATTAGGCACAGCTTAGCCCCTGTCCTGTAGGGACAAGTACCTGCTGGGGGGCTGTTCCAGGAGGCAGCGATTCTATGGAAATAGTAGTTTTTTCCTGTTAAAGTGAGTCCTGTTGAACTTAACACTGTGCCATTAATTTTGCCAGATGTGTATTTGCACATTTGCTGTAGCCAGATTCCCAGACAAAGCTGTTCCGCTGCTGGGATGAGAAGGCACAGTGAGAGTAAGGACCGTATCTTTCACCTGGGCCACAGCTCTGTTCCTTCTCTGCTTTGAATAGATTCCTTCAAGGCTTGGACAACTCTTGATAGCAGAGATCCCATTAGATGGTGCCAGCTAATTTGCTGGTGGGATGAGGGCAGACAGCTGCTGCCTTGTCCTTAATATTATTAATGCCTGTAGTAATAGTAGTAGTGCTATTTTCTGCCCACCATTAATTTGTCAGGTGAATGGCAGCTATGTGCTGCAAGAGACCAATCTGCAGGGTTCATTGTTTAATTTCCTCATTATTGCAATGACTTTGAATATTTCTTTAGAAGGAAGTTCCTGTGCCTGAGGCCATAATGTGCTTACCTGCTGTCTGACCCCCTGTTCAGTTGCTCAGAGGAAGGACTGAAGACACGTTCTAGAAACAATACCTTGGAGTGGAGTAATGCAGGAGGAGGAATGACACAAGAAGGCTATAGAATGTATGTTTTCTCTGGAGAGGAAAATGCATTAAGACACAAATATTTGCATGAGTGCCCATCTCGCTGACACAAAGCCACTTCACTCAAGTGCTCTCTCAGCCTGGGAGGTACCAGCATCAGCCACAGACCTAAACTACTTCTTGCTTTGTGAACTTCTGTAATAATCAAGAGTAGAGGTGTCTTAATTTAATGAAATGAGACAATGGCTAAAGATGCTGAAAAGCACTGGCTGAGATTGTCACAGAACCCTTGCAGCAGAACCTGGTTTCTTCGAAATATTCTCCATCACTTATTTTTTTTCTATTCTTTGTAGATCATTCCTGTGGTTTCTAGCACACAGTCCCTCCCCCAGTGCATAGTCTCACACTGTAGGCTACACCATAAATCCAAAAGAAAGTGATTCACCAGCTCCTCAGACTGCCTCTGGCAGACTTTCTCTAAAATTAGTGCTTTGGAAATATCACTAAGAGCTGGGAAATTCTCCAGCTAATATTTGAATAAAGAAGAGATCTTTGCTTAATAGCATGTGAACGTTATGTAGTGAGGAGCACTTTTCTGCAAGTAGTATAAACTGATCCTTAATATAAATGATCATGGTGAGATCTTTCATTAGAAGTCCATGAAATAAAAATAACTCAGATAAAATTATATCAGGAAGATAAAGTACCATTTGGGTGAAATCACGGTGCTGAAACAAATAATCTGTTGCATTGATCAGCATAATGTTTCTGACAGAACTGTTCTGCTCATTTGAAACCATCTTCACCTGCTTTCTGCTGTTGTGGGAAAACGCAGAGCCGAGCTGTGCAGCCTCAGGAGCTGTGAGCTGGGTCTGTTTTACAAAGCCCTGTAACACATCCCCCTCCTCCTGTCCAGCTGCAGGCTGTCCCCTCTCCCAGCCAGCAGCTCCATCCTCTTTCACACAGCGCTCAAACCTCACCTGGCACAGCTCTCCTGCCCCGTCTACCCTGCCCAAGCAACCTCCAGGCTCTGCATGTTCCACCTGCAGCAGCTCCTTGCTCATGTCCTGGACAGTTTCCCATCACCTCCAGGTGTGAGCAGCCAGACTCTCCTCGTGGCTGACCAGGCTGCTCCATTTCCCCTGAAAGACCTCATTTTCTGTAGACAGCTGCTGCAGAAGAGAGGCAGAAGTAGGCAAAGGGTCTGGGCAAGGAAGATGAATGGGGGGAGCTGTGGTGGGAATTCCCTACGGACCGGTATCAGCATAAGAGCTGTGTGCTAGACTGCAATGGACTGAGTGTTTTCACAAATGGGGAATGAAGTTGGCCTTCTCCAGCTACAGGGCAGATGTAACCTGGCTGAGATGATGATCTTCTTCAGCCCATGCAAACATCAAAAATTTCATGCTTTGAACTGAAGAGCTCAAACCTAGGAGAAGAAAAAAATCTCCCAGCATTTCATACTGAAAGCAACTGTTGTCTTTGAAACATGAACAAGCTGCACCAATAACACTCTCAGCTGAACACGCAGATTCTTAGTTTGGTTTTGCTGATAACTAAAAATTAACAATTCAACATAAGTCTTAATATAGGCATGTGTCTGTCTGGCACGTGCAAGATGTTCCTCCAGCACTTTCTCTCTCTTAATGCTGCAAAAATCAGTAATGCCAATGACTGATTCAGTAGCACATACCTTGAATTTGGGAAGAGTGACTTGGCACCTGAGCCCAACGCAGCTTCAAAAGGACAGTACCCCCTTGGAGCTTACCAAGTCTTCTCTCAAAGGTGACATGTCAAAATGTCACCAGACTGTATTACCAGAGTCTTCAGAAAATGGAGAGTACCAAAGCAAGATTCGTTTTTTGGTTTATGATATTTCTACTCTGATAAGGGGATAGGCAGATATGTTTTTTTCATTAAAAAGTTAACCCTTTATGTTTAGTCTTATTGGCTGCCTTCTAACTGGATTTTACTTCAGCTAATTTTGCCAGACTCAAATAGGTGAGTGAGAGACCATTTTTTTCACTTTTTTTGTCTTGTCAACAGAATAATATACTACATTTCATGTAATTACATGTATACAAATGTATTGAATGAAGCTGGGTAGGTGATACAAGCTGAAATTTGAAAGAGAGAAGTCTTGACTAACTGGAAGTAAATGCATAAAATATGTATGCAGATGATGGAACATGGGAAACACAAGCTCTAACTACCATTTCAGCTCCAAGGTGATGGTGCCAGGTCTTGGGTTGCAGGTTTTCCAAGCCCAGTGGCACAAAAAATATGTCCTTTGCTTTTAAACAGTTTGAATTTTGTGCAGAATCCTTGACAGACAGTGGTAATACATCTCCTCTGTATAGAAGAATATGTAGAAAATCAAGTATGAAGTGTGATCTCATTATCAAAGAGAAGACAAAGCTTTGATGTCAACAGGAGTCCTTCTGTGGACTTTGATATAGAATTAATTTCTGTAATCTTAATTATTTTGCCCCTGTCTTAATATCTTTATTGCACCATGAAATGGTGTTTTCCTAAGAGAGAGCAAACAGTTTGGGGATTTTCTTTTCTTTCTTATTCAGTATTGTTTTAGTTTCAGTGGGAGTATTTGTTGTTGGTTGAGTTGCTGACAAAGAAGTCCTGAGGGACAGGAGAGGATGTGTGTGTCTTGGAATGTGGATGTAGGTGGCATATTGGCTTTATGATGGATGCACAGAATTGAAGAGTGATAATTCATCCAAAATCCCCGCTTGTAATATTTTGAGGTATTATGACAATATAATCTTGTGTATTATTAACAGATTATAATATGTATATTTATGGGGTAGTATTTAGCCAGATGAGATTTGCTTATGTAAATTCTACTACCTGTGTTTGAAACTGATAGTGGCTGTTACTTAATGGTGCTCCAAAAAGCACATTGTAGCTTCAGACTTAGGTGAGATTGTGTGTTTGGAGAACTCTCTCAATGTTTATTTGTTTCCTCCCTATTCTCTCTCAAGGATTTTTAGAAAAATATATTTAATCCAAGAACTCTAGTCTTCTAATTTGGTGATAATAATTTTATTTAGTTGTGTGCCCCTTTATGCAATCCCAGTTTATTGTGCCATTTTCTTCTGCCACACAGAACAGAGATGAGTGGGCAAGAACCAAAACTTTTCTGAAAACAGAAAGAAAGGCCTTATTATATAAAGCTTAAACAGAAAAGCAAGAGTGACAGGATTCCCATACAACTGAAAGATTATCTTCTTTAAATGTGTAACTCATGTTTGCTCTTTATGGGCAGATTGTTAGACTGTATGTTCAGCTCTCTCAAGAGTCATTTAGGATTTCAAATGCAATAATAAATTAATTTGCAAGATAGAGACAATAATGAGAGATTTGATTTCAAACCAGAGACGTGAAACTTTTGTGGAATTCTCCAACATTAAAAAGCATAAATGACAGCCTTATTTACTTGTGTAAATGAACCCACCAAGGAGGTAAAACACAAGATTGACAGCATTAGGAAGAGCAGCTCCTTTTTTCACCTCCAAAGAGATGTGACTTACATCAGTGTTGTTGCCAGCCTTCCTCCACGTCACCTGGCTACCCCAGTCCCCTGAGAGGCCAGTGACAATGAGGGGAGGGCAATGAGAGCCCTGGGGTGTGCAGGCCTCGCTCCTCCTGAGATAACTGAGGTTACTCCTGGCAACGAGGAGGTGACGGGGTTGACACCCATCATCTCAGAAAGGAAACCATTCGTTTACTCAGAGGCCAACACAAAGCTACCAGATGGGAACAGGTTTCTGTCACTGTCTATCAAGGCTGGAGCACAGCTCTCCAGCCTTCTGTGACATCAATTTTATGCTGAGAGCACAGCAGTCTCAAAAAACACTGAAGAGCCATTTACTTGTGAAGTATAAGAAACATCTGTCAGGGGCTAAAAGTGTTAAAGAAATGCTTAACCGTACATGGAGTTGGCAGAATCTTAGGCTCAGACTACAGGAAAAAACATTAGCAGTGAAAGTCCACAAGATTTATCCTAATTTATCAGATTACTTCCTCAGAACGTCTCCTTTTGAACTGCTCTTCAACAGAAGAACAAATGTGTAGACTTCAATGCTTAATAAAGCTAAAAGCTTCTCCCTGGGGTAATTGAAATTTTTCTATCAAAGGGTAGATAGACCTGGTTGCAGCTGCAACAAAGAAGAAACATATAAAGCCAAGTGGAAAGCAGTTAGACAGCATTGGTGGTGTAGGACCATTGAACATGGTCTTGCTAATTGGAATCTATAGCACAGGACATTCAACTACATGCTGGGCAAATGACCCTGAAAGTTTCAAGTCTATCTAGTATAAAAAAAAAAAGTTCAGATGTAAAAATAATCATAGGAATGATGGATTCTGTATCCTTGAATGGGCATAACCAACCAGAGATCTGGGTAACTGGCAAATTTCTTTTTTAAATAAGGCCCTTTGAGTCCCATATATGCATCTACTTTCACAAGCATTTCAAAACCCGTCTTCTAATAATTTCACACAGAGCTTTCAGAGCAGCAATGTTCAAAAGAATGAAAGTAATGAAACACAGCAAAGTTTTACATTTTTATTTCTGTACTTTGGGAAAATTCCTATTGAAGACAGAAGGCAGTTCAAATTGGAATTGCTTTACTGCCAACAAAAATGTGTGACTCTTGATCTAATGAAAAATTAGAGAGATTGAAAAGCAGAAGTAGACTTAGGAAAGATTTCAGTTACAGCAGGATGCAGCCCTTATTGCATTTGTAGTTCAAACTGTGATCTCTAAGGAGATCTAAATTGCTCCGGAGTGTGGAATTTAGGGTATTTGAGACTTTATTTTCTCAGAAGAACAAGTATGGGTAGCTAAGACATCAGGTTTTATTGTCACACATTTTAAAAACACATGTTATTTTAATTTAAAATAAAATGTCATTTAATGATGAAAATGTCAAATTCTTAAAACCCTTGTCACATGAATTAAAAGTTGCTCAAAATGGTTCCATAAAGTGGAAATTGTGAATTGTTTTGAAGCCTCCAGTCCTGTAAACTGATTTGGATAGGCATACTTTTATTTTATACAGGAAAAACTGCTGTATTTGCGATTGTTATCAGTATGTAACAACTTCTAAATAGTTGTCACATGCTTGGTACCTTTGTGAGCACTAACGTATTTCTGGGAAGTGAAACAGCTTCAACAGCAAAAGCTGGAATTACACTCACACTAACACACAAGGATGTCAGAAGAAGCTACCTACAAACACTGTGTCTGTGCTTTGGGGTCCCTCCGAGGTGAAAGACCCAGCTGAGAGGTGGAGAATCTTACCTTGGGTACAACACCACATTATGGGGCTGGGCTGCTTCCCATGCAAATACGACTTCATTCCAGCTAATTCCAGTGTCTTGGTGGGACGTGGCATTGGCTGGGTGCTACAGACATGGGCACACAGTTCAGAGAGTAAAGGATCTGCAAGTGAATTCCTGCTCCAGGATGGCAAAAAGTAGATTTTAACTTATGTTCAAAATACCATTATGTTGGATATGAATTAATCTTACGGGTCTCTGTTGTTGATGTTTGCAACCATCTCTTCTCCCATTCTTTTTTAGTGAGAAAAAGCATGTGAATATCACAGGTGACCATCATGTATTTTCATGTATTCCCCAGAACTGTTCTTTCTCTCTTGGTTTCCCTCATCTATCACTCATTTTATCTATCCTCCTCTCTTACCTCATCTTTTTCATTCATCAAACCCTTTTTCATGAAAGCCTGAACTTTGAACTTTTCTTCCACTGTTGTTTGAGCTTTTCTTTCTTCTGTTGTTCTTTCCCCTCTATTATTCTTGACTTTTTTATCATTTGTCGCCTTCTTGTTTCTTTTCTTGCATACTTCATCCATTTGCACCAATCCTCCTCAGCCCCTCTGTTTGACAGATCTAATGTAGTTGCAATCAGCCACTTCTCTTCCACTGTCTAAAGCAGCATTTTAAATGTTGAACAGAGGAACTCCCTTCCAAAATCCAGCAGGGAAAGTCCGGGGCTGGACATATCACTCCACTGAGGCAGAACAAAACAAGCAGGCACATACAGCTGTGGTAAGAGCAGGTCAAAGCAACCTCAGCTCTTCAGGCTCAGCTGATGAATTGTTGGTAGGCAACAAATCGCTGGTGAAATCACGTGCTGCAGTGTCTAATGTGCCAGACAGCCAACAGCATTTGGCATCAGGGGATCAAACAACTGAAAAAAAGGATGTGGAAGCATGCCAAAGACATGACGTCCTGAGCACTGATGCAATAATTTTACTGATTAGATCAAAAGAATGGTCAGTTTTGTTGTATTTATCAGAACTGTCTATTTTATCACCAAAGTAGCTTAACGAGTTCCCTTTTTCATCTCAACAGACAGGCAGTCTGGGAAAACACTATGCTATTAATAGAATGGTATTTTTAGAAAGATGGAAAAAAGAAAAAGGCAAGAGTCCAGATTTTATCCCACCCTTTTCAATGGCATCCGTGATACAACTGGAACACACGTACCAGAGGAAGGTCATCTCAGTTGAAAGAGCATTTACAGAAGCCACAGGAAGCATTTGAACTTCTAGATAAGTCCCTTCACTGAAATACCCTCTGTCCCATACTGCCTCACCCTATCTACCAGCACAGATGGGTTTGAGGGAACGTAGATTTGAATGATGTGAGTTACTCGCTACTTCTTGCAATCATCAAAATGTGCATGTTTAATCCCTTAATCTGAGTATTAGTATTTAATTTCTTAAATCAGTGCCTATGGCTAAAGTAGTAGAAAAGGTTCCCCTGATTTTTTGAGGGAGCTGAATGCAATCCATTTTGGGAGAGCAACTGATGTTGAGATCCTGACACTGACATATCAACATTCTAGTACATTGTTTGTAAAGTGCTTATCTTTGCTCCTGAGGCATCCAGGCTCTGTATTTATCTGCAGTTTCTTTACATATACACATAATGACAAACATAAAACAAATACATACATATGTAATTTATATATATAGGTGTAATATATATCTGTTGCACTACAGGTCAGACTTTTCAGAGAAACCAGAAAATACATGTACACAGAATGTTTTACATTATTGTTGTGCCAACAGATTTGAAGAGAACTGTAGAACAGCTGGTCTGAAGGCTTCACAGATATTAATCTGGATATGGCTAACTTATATTATGAGAAAAGTCCATGAGGAGAAAAATTGCTAGTTTTTACCCATGAGACTATAGTGTCAACAGAAGTAAGAATTTTAAACAATAGGAGGAGAAAAACAGCAACAAGTCTGCACCTGGTGTTTTTCTAAATGCTTGAATGCTTATGCTGTAGGTAACCAATAGTAGTATATTTAGTTAAATAATAACCAATGGATCCATTGTAGTAGTTTAGCAACCAATGAATGTATAACATGAATGATAACATACAAAAGTGTATAAATGAGGCTGATTTCTGGAATAAACAGCTTTTCTTTCTTTTTGCCTACTCGGTGGCCTGTCCGTGAACGTCGTGTTCTCCCCAACGGCGACAGAGAACTTTCTTCTCGACTCCTTCCTTTCCTGAAGAGCACAGATTAAGCCAACTATTAAGTCATTCTTATATCCTTTCCATTCAGATACTAAATAAAACACCTGTCTAAGTACTTTGCTGTATCAGAGTCTTCAAAATGTAGAGTGTGTCAAGACAGAAACCTGCATTCATAACTCTCGACAGCAGAGTGCCTTGAGCTGACAACTGATCTCCTTCTGAAATGAATTCTTTTGTGCTTTAGATTATATCAGGTAATCCTCTAGGAACATATATAAGCTTTTCAGTTTGTTTGCTGAGTTTCACGCTTCTTCCTACCTGTAAGTTCCCTCCTCTCTCTTCTATACTGCAGTTCTTCATTGGGATTGATGTACATCCCTCTGCTACTCCAGGTACACCTTTGTTTAAGTGCTAATGTTTTGTGTTGTGATGTCCTGTGGCACTAAATTTCTATACCTCAGATCATGTATTTATGGTAGCCCACTGTCCACCCTCTCTCACAAGTTTTGCTCAGGGCTTCATTGCCTCTTTTTTAGAGCAGGCCCTGACTTTAAGAAATTAAATACAAATACTCAGAACCAGGGAGTAAACATGCACATTTTGGTGATTGCAGGAGATAGCGAGTAACTCATATCACATAAACATACATTAGCTGAAACCCTGCTCTGGTCCAGTCCCACACTAGAAATGCAGATATCTCTTTACATGACACTGACACTAAAAGTCGGCCCAGGTGCCAAGTCAAAGGTAGTCTGGACTTGCCTGAGAACCAAACAAGGACCAAAAGTGGATCAGTTATAAAGAAAAACACTTTTTTCCTCTCCTGTTTTCCACTGAAAGCATTCAGGAGACAGAAATTATTTGGGTTTATGTGGGTGGCAAGAGTGATAGGAAGGATATAACTCCTAACACTTGTAGATAAAAAACTTCTGTGCTTGGACACCTGAAGTTGATTCTGTGGCAGGTTTCCCCACACCATTACATCACCATGACTGCAGACGAGCACCAAGGTCCCTCTGGAGCTCACTGCATTTACTTCCTGGCTTGGAACAAAGTCAGGCACAAGGTTAGTTTGGACCAGCTGCATCCACACCAGCATTCAAAAGAGGCAGATGCAAAGTGATAATGAAAATTAGCAAAGCAAGCCAACCCCATGAAAAGTTGGATTGTGAGTGGATGAGCTTCCACCCATTGCACAAAGTCCATTAAACAGCAGTGTTCTCATTGGAGTTCATTAAAATTTCAGTGAAATGATTCTGCAGTTTCTTTGCACAGTGCCAGGATGAATATTGAGTTTACGGCAGGCATTGTCTAGTGCTTCTCATTGCTTTTAGAATGACATCAAACTTTTCATTTTATTTTCCTTGCTTTCCTGTGCTGCTACTGACAAAAATGGGAAGACCAGTCAAGAAATGGTAAGGCAGAAGTTTCATCCAGTGTGAAGAAACAAGGTTCATATGTTGTCATTCAGTGTGAAATTACTTTCACATAGTAGTCTGTTGCCTGGATGTATATTTTTTTCTTTTGCTGACTATGCACATTATTTTGTGGACTTTGAACAATTGAAACCTAAATGATATTGCTCATCATTACTTCAGCATAAAAACAGACTGTAATTGAAACCATTTTTAATATTGGTTCTTGATGCCTTCCTTATATAATTTAATTAGCTCAGTGACTTTTTCTTTTTTAGACTGCAGTAACAGGAAGTAGAATACAATTGTACATACCTACTGCATTCTGTGGATTCTTAAAACTTTTCATCCTTCTAAATATAGGAGATTTTTAACCCTATACCTGCAAATCATTTTAAGTTCATTTTGTCTAGACAGATAAATGTGAGTGCCATCAGCTGTAATACACAGAAAATAAATTGGCTCCAGAGGTTTTTCCCTCTAAAGGTAGGTGTTAATGACTGCAAAAGTTCATTTACAATAATAGGAACACTTACGATTTATTCTTTCTCTGATTTCCAGACCAGACAGAGGGCTTAAAGCTGCACTGCACGAAAATGTTTTTACTTACACTCACTTAGCAACACCTTTTGTGGGTCCTATTTTCAGAAGCGGTGTCTGCTTACAGTGCTTGCAGATGTGGCTGGGCATGGATGTGGGGTTCAGCAAACCTCCAGACAAAAATTCATTCATTGGAAAAGGTCAGGAATGCAGTTGTGAAAGGATTATGAGAAATGGCAGAGATTCTTCTTCAGCTCAATATTCAAATAGTGCAAAAATCAGTGAAGTAAAAAACAAATCAAAACACAAGCTTTTCTAAAGGAGTTCTCTACAACTACAGGCCCTTTATACAGCTGAACAGGATGATCTCTATCGAGGCCATATGTCTTTATACCAGTGTTCTACCATAAGACCAAGTACAATTCGTAGAACAAAGAAAAGATACACATAAATGAGCAAACTTGGAAGCAGGTCATTTTTCTAAAGAACTTCTCCAAGACTTTTGCTGAGTTGTAATGTGGTTTTGTCATTTGGTAAGACATGAGGCCAATATGGTCTTCTCTCACAATATCTTTCAAATATCCACCTGTGTTGTTTGTCTCCACTAAGAATTAAGGATGCGTAGGAATTTACAGAGATCTCAGTGCTCCCTGTTTCCTAAGCTTCTGCTAAGGTTGGAAGTCTGTGGATGGATGTCTCTCATAGTCATCAGCCTTCTGCCAAAATTTCAGAATGAGCAATGGAACCAAAAAGGTTTTTACCCACTTAAAGGTGAAGCTAGATTAATTTTTTATCATGATTTTGTTTTTTATGGCATGATTTGCTAAGTGTCAGCACTTCCCTTCACTGAATGGAAAGTAAGACCCAGGTTGTTGCACTGTAAGTAAGAGCATAAGTTTGAATTTAGTTGACCTTGGGTTTTGCCTGTCTTTTTCCTTAACAAAATGTGCTAAGAAAGGATGCTTGTGGGTTTTTATTTTACTGAAAGGTAGGAAATGTGCTCAGAAAAACAGAGAAATTACTCTTGTTCTGGTATCAGAAAAGGCACTCAAGTTAATTGGCAGCAAAATAACTGATAGTTTAAAACTACAACATTTGTTTCAAACAAATTTTCAGCCTACTTAGTAGCATAAGAGGGATATCAATGTGCGCATCGTTTCATAACTAAATATAATCTTACTTTAAGAGATCACTATTCTAAACAGTTATGTTGATGATTTTATTGTTTCAGTCTTGCCCAAGTCTGAAAATAGCTAAAATTTTTTGCTTTTGGGTAAGATAAACATTTAAGAGTCTGATATCACAAGGTCCCAGGACGAAAATTCCATTGTGACCTTCAGTTACACAGTTTATTCCATTAATTCATATATGAACTAGAGCATACTCAATATTGATTTAAAAATTGCTAGTGATAGGAATCTAAAAAGGCCTGTATATTTTTCCTACCTCAATACTTGCAGATTGTGGACAAAAATCACTTTTTCAAAATATAAAACTCTGCTATGATACTGTTTCACTGTGAGTTACATTTTTAGTGGTTTTATGGCTTTTTCCTGAACTCTCTCTAACATGTCCACATACTTTCTGAATTTTAGAAAATAGCATTTGGAAGGATGGGAGTGTGGGTTGGTTGTTTATTTGTTGGAATCAATGCTTGCAAAGTTTTCTGTCTTGAAAATATGGCTTATATTGCTCATGATATATGACCACCATAAATGCTTTTTCCATCGTAAATAAAGTAGGCAGGCTTTATTAACTTTCATTAATTAATTTTGAAAGGCTGTTCCAGAAACTTTTTCAACCTCCCATTGTAAACTAATTTCCAGACTAAGTTTATTAATGGCCAGTCTATACCTTTTGGGGAGTCTTTTTGCTAGCTATGTTTTCTGTATTTTTTACTTCAGTCTCTCACGGATCATTATCCCCTCTGTGTGCCTTGATGTATTTGAAGACAACATCCTAACCCTTCAGTGTTTAACGCTTCACCCTTCATTTTGCTCACTCAAATAAGGGAACCCTTTTTCTGCTCTTTCCAACCAAGGGTCCCAAGGACACAGAATCCTGCAGCTTCTGACTTCGTGTCCTCCTGGCATGATGCAGCTTGCTCTGCCTCCTGAGCTGTGGAGTTTTCAGAGGGCAGAGAATGGTTCAACCAGACTTACCCAAAGCATCTCCTGGACTGCAGCAGCCCTAGGAAACGAAAGTGGCAGTTTCACTCTGGGTGTTGCAAAGCGAAACCAAAAAATGAAATGAAATTGAAACCTTACAAAGTCTCACAAAAAAAAAAAAAATTTAAGTAGGAATTCTTGAGTTCTTGAATCTGAGTAAAGATCCTCCCTTTTCTTATTTCATTAAATGTTTAAAGCAATTTAATTTAGTAGTTACTCATACTTTACATTTGAGTGAAAACTAAATTTACAACAGATTAATCATCTACATTCTGGCTGATGTGCTGCAAACTGTATGGCCCACAACCTGCTAAAGCTCTCTTCTACCCCATTTAACCCAGGTACTACAGCAATCTGCCTCAATATTAACATGTAAACAACCCTGTCCCTTTAACCACTATCATCCTCACACTTCCAGAAAAACAAACTTTATCATGCAAATTCAGAGGCAGATTGCATTGGCTCAAGCCAGTTCTTGTTATCACTAATGCCCAGAACTGTCCCCCAGTTCTGCAAATGTGGACACCCAGGCACCTCACGCAGCTCTGGAGCAATTTTTTTTTTATCTGTGTCCTGTTTATATTCCTGAGGACAGCAGCTCATGCATAATTTATTTCTGGTTTGTTTTGTTGTTTGTTTTTTTTTAAACCCGGACACCATTTTTTAGCAGTTGACATTGAGACTCTGTGTCTTGGTAGCCGAATAAACAAACCTCAGTCTATTCATTCTTGCGATGAAAACTTTTGGCATAGAATTTTTGTAGCACAACTGTTTGCTTCATATTATCTGGTTCCTTTATCCTGGAAAATCCTGAGTGGCCTCTGCCAACAGGAAAGGAGGCACCTTTTTTCAAGAAGGGCTCTCCTGCCCATGTGTGGCCTAGGCACCATGGACAGAATAAATTGTGGGTAATTTATAAAGATTAAAACAAAATTTAGAATAAGAGGTACCCTCCAAAATTTATGTGAATAAATATTATGCAAGACTAAGAATATTCCTGCACGCAGCATGGGAAAAAACATTCATGCTGTTGAACCCATATCTTTCCTTCGGTTATGGCACATCAGAATCACAGAATCATAGAAACGCTGAAGTTGAAGAAGACCTACAAGATCATGAGGTCCAACCATCAACCCAGCACTGCCTTGTTCACCATTAAACCATGTCCCCAAGTGCCACCGCCACACATTCTTCAACCATTTTGAGCATTTGCACCTCCTTACTCAGTAGCCAGATTTCTCATCACTTTTTGGCCTTTACTGGCCAAAATCCTCACCCCTCTGACAGACATGGTTACAAGTGGCACAAAAGCAAGATTAATGTGAAGAAACTAAAAATAAAAACATCTGATGGGAAAAATATCATCATGTCCTCCTGGTCATTTGGGGCTGATGCCCAATGGGAAAGATCAGCAGAAAGGGCATTTGAAAGCATTGTCATTGAAACGGCCTTAGGCTGGGACGGGAGATTCAGATTAGGTATCAGAAAAAACGTGTCACGGTTAGCATGGTCATACACTGGAATAGGGGCCCAAGGAGGTGGTGGTCACCATCCCTGGAGGTGTTTAAGAGCCATTTGGATCTGCTGCTGGGTGATGTGGTTTAGGGGTTACAGTGGTAGTGCAGGGTTGATGGTTGAACTTCATTACCTTAAAGGTCTCTTCCAACCCTGATGATTCTATGGTTCTATATTTAAAACCATTGCAAAAACACATGCATTTGGCACAGGCCGTTCATCAGGCTCTGCATGACTAAGCTTAAGTGAGCATCCAGCTCACAGCACAATCCGCGTCCCAGTGTGTTGTGAGGGCCAGCAGAGCACAGGCATTTTTTATTTTTTATTGTTTCTCTCAGCAGCAGCAGCAGCGCACGGGGAAAGCAGGCAGGCAGGCACGCAGGCAGGCAGGGCAGCCCCGGCGGGGTGTGAGCAGGGCGGGGCGGGGCGGCCGCCCCGGGGCCGGCTCTCCGTGAGGGACAAAGCCGAGCCGGGCGCTGGGTGTCGGGCACCATCTTATCCGCCCCGGGCGGCGGCTCGGGAGCCGAAGGTGCCCCCTCGGGCGCGGCCTTTTGAGCGGCGCTCATCGCAAAGCGCGGCCCGCCCCGCATTGTCCCCGCACGCAGCGCCCGCCGCCCCCCTCACGCGGCCGCACCCGCGCCCCGCGCTCCCCCCTCAGCCCC
>VZTG01008123.1:77935-116908 GCA_013397845.1 Melanocharis versteri | reverse complement strand
GGATTCCCTGAGCCTTCATTTTGGGAAGGGTGGGTGGGCGTGTTGCGGGGAGCTGGCTTTGGAAGATGCAGGGGCTTTTGGGTGGTATAGGGTGAACCGGGGCGATAATAATGATTTGAAAATATTTAAAATATATTTTTTAAAGATTTCGAGTTTATTTATGCCTTCAGAAATCTTCCTTCACCATCACCCTCCCTGGAATGTCAGGATGGTACAGGATCAATGCAGAATACTCTCAGCTGTTGCCTGTCAGTCATTTTCCCCTAAGCCTGGCTTCAGATGTTTAAGAATCCCAGCTCTTTTTATGGCAATAG
The DNA here is from genome assembly GCA_013397845.1 of Melanocharis versteri. Taxonomy (NCBI): domain Eukaryota; kingdom Metazoa; phylum Chordata; class Aves; order Passeriformes; family Melanocharitidae; genus Melanocharis; species Melanocharis versteri. The sequence goes on along the minus strand of VZTG01008123.1, from coordinate 116,594 downwards.
GCTCCTGTCTTCTTTTCCAGAAGGGCTGATTCCAGCCAGTATTGTGAGCACGCAGCGTGGCTGTGTTCTGGGAGGATTTAATCTCGGGACTCTCTTTAGCTATTGTGCCTAGGCACATGCACGGTGTGGCATTGCACAGGCGATACTGCACTTGGTGTGGGGGTGTCCCTTTTGATTCCCCCTCCCCCCTTCTGAATTTCCTGTGTGCAGCTGTGGATTTGGCTTGGGAATCATGTGGTGATTGTACGGTATGTAGAGGCAGTTGGGTGTAAGGGATTGTAACCAGCTGACTTCAGGAGTTAGTTCTTTCAGCTGGCCAAGACAAATGGGAGATACCCTTATGAGGAATGAATGCAGTGGGATTAACTGTGTCCCCTTAGTAGGGAACCCTCTGAAATTTTTACCAAAATCAGTAGATAATAAATTTAATACATTGGATAATTTATTTGTTGAACCTGAAGTATCACCCAGAAACCCACATCAGAATCATTTGTATCTAGACCAGGATGCTGCTAAATCGAATTGGTTTTCTTTTTCCCCCACTGAGCATTAAGAACCCCAGAAATTGGAAACTCTTTTCTTAGCTTTCCATTTTATTCCTTGTGATCTTGGACAACTTTCCAAATGATGGATCAGTTGCTCTTCTTCTTAAGAGGAATGTCAGACACATGGGAGTATGAGGTGTGCTGAATTTTTGGACTGAAGGGATCTTTGTGCACAGAATTTGCTACAATAAGCCTGATTTAAGATCTGCAAGGATGACTTCTAAATCAGCGAGAATTATCAGACTTGGATTAGCACCATCGTGTGTTTTAGCCCTGTGAACAGTGACTTAAAAAAGCAGAAGTTTTAATTAAAAATGGCATAATGGCTTTGAGATCAGTGAAGTGGGGATTAAGTCCAGTGATGGCATCTTCATGGTGGATGAAGGCAGGTTAGAATGATTGGATGCACAATGATCAAAGCCCCAACTCAGAGTAATCCACTCTTAATGTGGAGGGGGAAAAAGCACACAACCCCCTTGAAAATGATCCAAACCCAAATCATTCAAACAAACAGAATTTTAAAAGATTGTTCTTGTGAGCTAAATGCAGTGAAGTGTGTGTCAGTGACTCCATTTTGTGAGTCTTACTCTTGAGAAAGGCAGAGGTTTTGCATTTATTTTGGAACTAGGTAACACTCCTGGGTCACTTGCTGTTTAAAGTGACCTAAAGCAAAGAGGTGTGTCCATGTCTTTTAGGAAATGTCCCATTTTGGACACCAGTAGCATTGATCATTGCAACATAATGACAAGAGGCTCATCTTCTCTAAGCTGTGTGACCCTATGGAAGGTGGTAAAAGTTTTCTGAAGAGAAAAAGCGGAATTTGTAAGATGGGATGAGATTTGAGGTTTTCTTTTAGAACAGTCTGAATTCAGGTTAATTAGCACAGCATAACCCCAGGTTAATGAGGTCAGAAAGATCCTGCTATGCCAACAGAGATAAAAACCAAAATAATTATGTAAACAATAAGATGAGAGATTTTCTTTTAATGAATTGTTACTGTGATCTGCAACTTAGCTGCAGTAGAACAAATGGAGTGGTTAAATCTGTTGGAGCATTACAGTGGGTTTTCAGTACTTACTAGAGGTGTGACCGTGGTAAATGGTACTCTCTATTATAAAGTTTCTTTAGTTCCTCTAATAATTGCTCTTCAGTTTTAACAGGGAATTCTTCCTAAGTGCAGGAAGAGCATACATGATACATATATACTATGGTTGCTATAAACTAGTATGGAAAATTAATATTCTTTATTAAAATTCATGTATCATGAAAAGCATTTTGAGTTTTCATGTATCAGTGGGCAGTTATGGTAAATGCCAAGGTAGTTTTTTAAAAAAAAAATTAGAAAGCATATTATGACCTAATTTTAAACTTGTATTTCTAAATCACCAAACTAATTTGTGGTTTCTTTTTTTTTCCATTTGCTTTAAAGAAGTAATATAATCTGGAGAACAGGACAGTGTTTACTGTATATTTTATGCCAGGTTCTCAAGCATTACACAGCAGAGCCAGTGTTTAGCCACTTCCTGCAGCTTAGAAGCCTTTGCATATATCATAATTTTGAGCACCCATTGTCTTTGAGGAACAGATGGCACTGATGGGGCTTGAAATGGTCACGGGCTTTTGAAAAATGGGGAGATTTGTGCTGTGGAACAGGGGACAACAGACAGGGTTGCTGAAGACTACTGGTTTTGGGTTTGCATATATTAAAGGTGCTGTGAGGGTTTCCTGAGAGTAGAGAAGTTGATGCTTTCTAGGTGAGGACTAGATGGCAGGAAAGTTTTTGTCTTTGGGACATCAGAGTAGACTTTTTTTTATGTATGGAATGGTCAAAAATACCTGGATTTCTTTGGCTTCTGAATGTGTTGAAGAGAGTGAAAGCTCAGTACTCCCAGCCTTGTCTTGGCCTGCCTGCAGTGTTTTCAGGATGATGGTTCACTGTGTCATTAAGATGATGAAGTAATTCACAGGATCACGGGTGGCTGAGGCTGACAGAGACTGTGGGAGTCCACCTGATCCACACCTCTGCTCAGGTGGGGTCACCTAGAGCCATTTGCCCGTGTCCAGATGGCTTTTGAGTATCTGAGGAAGGAGACTCCACAACCTCCCAAACAACCTGTGCTTCTGCTCAGTCACTCTCACAGTAAAAAAAAAGTGTTTCCTGACATTCATACAGAAATTCCCATATTCCCATTTGTGCCTTTGCCTCTGGACCTGCCCGTTGTGGAGGGTCTTGGGAGAGCAAGACAAAAACTTCTGTTTTACTCAGTATCTCCATCAGCCTTTCTGTGCTCACTTGTATGCAAATTAAGAGCCCTGGTGGTGCACATTATTCATGATTGCCCATGTCAGCTTCCCTGGAATAGGTTGGGCCTTACAGTAAGACCGAGGTACATGAATTGAACATCAGATCAGTTCCTGTGACTGAGTCTTTCAGTGGCATCTGCACAACTCTGGAAGATCCATTGTGTTCTTCCTTGTAGGGACTTAGCTGTGCTGGAAATGGGCTCTGGTGTGCTGCAGGCTGTTAATTTAAGTTCTGCATTAGTAGGTGTAGAGTAGATTATGCAAGGGAAAAAAAAATAAAAACATGAATTAAAATGGAACTTAGACTTAATTTACAGGTTCTGAAGTGCTTCCTTGTTGGCCTGTTCCTCTTCCAAGAGCTGTAGTTGTTCTGGTAACAGGACTAAGCAGAGTGCTGGTAGCAGGAGTTGGCATCGGCCTCAGGGCAGACACAAGCCAAAATATTACTAAGGGGAAAAAATGATGAATGAGAAGTACACACCATTTCTCCACATGTAGAGCCAAAGCTTGATGAGCAACTCTGTGGGAGAGAAAGTTTATGCATCAATAAAAATACAATCATTTTTAAATTTTTTCTTAAAATTTTTAATTAGTGGCTTTGCAAACAACTTGAGTTGCTCTGAGTGGTTTTTAGCTTGATGGTTATTAAAATAGGAAATTTTCATTAAGAGTGTGGCTTACACTCTGTTCATACCCAATTACTATACCATGAAACTGTAACTGGAATGACCTTTGTTTTTTTCTTTAAAGATCTCAGCAGTGTTATGATTGTCAGCATTTTTTTTGTTACACCTAGCCCTACGTCTGTATGGGTGGGAAATTTGAGACAGTTTAAAGTTGTTCCTGATCAGTTGAAAGTTGTGTAGAATCTGCAAGAAGTAGCTGTAGTTACTGTTGCTGTTGGTGGGCTGTTTGCTTGAGCCATTTAGGCTGCTAGAAGAGAGATGCCAGAGGGAGTGGTTATTGATTGCTGAGGTGTGTGATCAGTGGAGGGTGCCTTCCAGAAGTTTTGCCCTTTTGGAGGATGCATATGGAGAAAGCAGTGTAAGAAATGAGTCATTGAGACTCCCATGAGTAAGCCCAAACCAGGGGATTTGGTGCTGAGGCTCTTGCACAACTGTCAGAAGGACCTTTAAATTTACGTGTAATTGTGATTGTGGATGGAAATAAGCAGTAATGTCATAAATTAAACTGTGCTTGCCACTGGAAAACTGATGTGATAGTTCAGGATATTTGTCTTTCTTGATACCTGCTTGTAATGTTTGTGCTTTGCAGTAAGCCACAGCTGCTTGCTTTTATCGGTTCTTTTATAAACAGGTGCAGCTAATCATTTATAATGAAAATAATACCAAGTTGAGTCTTGTGCAGTGGTTTGATTATTTACAAGTTTCCTTTGTTTGCTTTATTTTCCTTTTTTTTCCTTTGGGGGCTCAGAATGAGATACATCCCTCAGTAATAAGTATTTCATGTGTTTGTTACATGAAACATTTGTGTTTCACTGTTAGTTAGAAATACTAAGGGTTCTTGCATCTGAGAAGGAGTGAAAGGCTTGGTAATTGGATATAGACTGCTTGACCTTTATGTCACTGGTTCAGAAACACTCCATGGTACCAGATGCCGAAGTGTTTGCTGTTTGAAATTGGCTCAGCAGTGGGTAAGGTGATATTAATACAGTTTTAGTGTGCAGGTATGTGTGACTCAAAAGCCAACACAGTGGCTGTCCCTGGAAAGAAAGTTTGCAGCTAAACTAACAGCACCTCATTTGTAGATTGGATCACCCTACGTGGGGGTCAGATAAACTTATAGAAAGTAGAATATGGAGGGAACTTGGATTGCATCTGCCTGTTTTACAGATTTTGTGACTGCCTGGAACTGGATTGAAAATAAAAAAAAAAGAAGTTGTATGTGTGTGTATACACACACAGAGACATACAGTTCACTCTAAGGGCACTTCAGTAAGTCTTGATCCGTTTATGTTATCAGCAGATCTTAATCCTAAATCCATGAGCAAGACCCAGGTAAAAGGGAAAGAGTGTGTGTGGGTGTCTGTTATGAAATGAGGAAGTGTCAGCTGCAGTGATTTTGGTGCAAATGGCTGGTTGAGACTTTCCTGCCCCGTTGTTCACCCCGCACACCGTGTCCAGCCCTGGGTGAGATTTGCTCGTCTCCCATCCTGTCCCTGTGCAGGTGCTGGTGCTGGGAGCCCGGCTCCTGCCAAGTGAGTGGCAGAGACAGGTCTGAGCCCAAGAGCCTGTGGAGCCAGCAGGACATTAATAGCCTGGAGTACAGTACAGGCTCCTGCCCCTCCTGAGCTGGGCTGCTGCAGCCAGGGCATACATGGACTGCCAGAGTTGCAGCTCACAGCACAAACGCAGTGACTGACACTAATATCTGGACAGGCCGAATCAGAGGTCTGGCAACATGAAGTCATGTCAATTTTTCTTCCCCTCTTTCCCTCCTGAGTTTTGCGTGTGGTATAAAACACACACAAAGGTTATGTGTACGCTCACTTGCTGATTCTGCAATTCCTCACTCTTTTTGATGCCACTGTGTTTATTGATGATGTGTTTGGTGGTCTCCTGTTAGCTTTGCCTCGTCACCAGGGGTACATGGAGTGATATGTTAGGAACACTTAGAAACTGGCACTATCTGTCTTAGGCAACACTGCTAACTTAAATTTCAGGAATGGTGTACCTTGCTCATTAGAGCAGAAGTTAACGTGATGGATCATTATTTAATTTAGGAGAGAAGGTTTTTGATACAGTATCAGGCATGACTAGTGCAAATCTATTTATGTAGGTTACCTCACAAATAAAGAACTCCTTCAAAACTCCCTAATTGAAAAGGAGGTTATTTACTTTTCTGTTTTATGTTCACCATGCCTCTTCTAAAGAAATCCTTGTGAATTACAGGATTTACTGTAACTTTTGATGTAAAAAAGTCTGTTTTGTATTGTGAAATATCTTAATGTCATGGGTTTTTTTGTAAAACCTTTTTGCTTAAATTTAATAATCTCTATGAAGACTTCTTTAAAAACTACACTAAATCTCATCCTGACATGCTTGAAATCTCTGGTTTTATCTAGAAGTTGTATGTGGCAGCTGATAATGTGTATGGTCAGGGTTGAAGGTAGGAAAGTGGTATGCAGGAAGTTTTGCTTTCAGAAAGTGTTCTAATGATACTTTTGACATCCTTGACAATAATTAAATAATTTCTTAGAAAACTATGTAAAAGCCATATTGAATTCTCATTATTTCTAGTTCTATTACAAATGAACCATACAGTCCATAATACCTCACAGACTGCTGTGCCTCAGTAAAGATCAGTAAATGTGATCTCATCCCCACAGCTGTAGAGAAATTGATAATAGTAGGAGGTAATGGTGCAGTTAGACTCTTATCAGACTTTTTTCAGGCCTCACAACAATAAAATAATTTTATAGTTATATAATTTTATTTAATACTTTACATATGTGCATTTGTGACCTGCAGTGCATAGGTATTATGCATGATTATACTAGGGAGTGAAAGAGTTTGGGAATACCAAGTGAAAAGCTGTGCAGGTGATTCCAAGGCAGTTGCTGCCTACGTGTCTGCCAGCAGTGAGTCTGCATTACATTCTCCTGTGGGAGGGAAGAGCAGTGTGCACACTTTGAACTGAGAGACTTCCTTCCGTGAAGGAGTTCCTGAAACCCACATGGTGTTGTAAAATGTACAGACTCTTCGTTGGAATTTGTACTTTAGATTTTATTAAAAATTGTGTTGTGTTTCTGTTCATGCAGCTGATGTTTGTGCAGTGTCAGCTATTGGTCTCTGAGGGCCCTCTCTCTGCATTAGTGTTCCACTTCAGCTTTGGCATTCTTCAGTGGGACCTTAGCTTGAAGATTGATTGTGACTATTAAAGCTGTCTGTACCTTACACAGAAACCCACACTTTACCTGGTAATGGGCTAATTGCCTTAAATCCTCAAAAGTCGATGCAGTTGGTTTCCTTTTTCACACTTCTTTTGTCTTATTAATGAAATCTGCAGTCAGTGGATTCACGACTTTCTCAACTCTATAGAGCATTAAGTTCTGAATGTTAAACAGATGTTTTATGGTACTTGAATTTGAATCTCTTGATTCCAAAGTTATGCTTTTTAGCAAAGGAAATAATTGAATTCAGTTCTGAGGAATAAATTTTTAGTTACTATAGGCTGACCTTAGAAACATGTTGAGTACTGTCAGAACACAACAGGAGCAGAAAACCAGGTTCAGTTATGAAGTAAAGTAGCATAATGAGGCAGAGACTAGTATTGAATCACAGACTCTTGGAATGCAGATAAATGGCTGTCTCTAGTAGGGAGTTAATCTCTCCCTGTAAATACTGCTCTGTTGATAAGTTGTCATGTAGCAGAATGCTGGACTGCATGGAGTTGGTTCTCAGTGCTGTGACTTCAGTATTTTGTCCCTGTATAGTTTGGATGAATTGTAGTACAGAAGCTCCTATTTCCTGCACTGTATGCCATGTTAATTTGTCCCCATGCTGGGGCATGTTTGAAGGGAACTGTTGGTAGCATAAATTTAGTAGGAGTTCTGCTTTATCTCTGTTGCTGTCGTACCCATGCTTTAGGCAGTAAAATTTAATGTGCTCTTTGCATCTTTAAACAGGCATGACTTTATACTCCCATCCAGTTTCCTTGAAACTGAAAGTCTTGATTCTGGGTGTATTTTACTGTCAACTGTTACACTTGCTTACCTTTCAAAGAAGGAGATTTGCCTGCCTTCCCTTGCAGTGACAGGATGGCCTTTGAGAGGGTTTATTTTATTAGGAGCACACTAGGTGGTTCAACAAGATGATTTCTGGTGACCTGCTTTGTTGAGGGCTACCAGTGTGCTTTCTGCTAGAACCAGTCTTTTGTGTTGCTGACAGATGGGTTTGGGGGAAGCTCAGGGAGCAGAAAAGCAGGTTTTGAGCAAATGCTTTCAAAGCATTGGCTGAGTATGAGCTCAGGTAAAAGGAGGTCAGTTTTTGTAGGCCCTTTGCAGCCAGCTGTCAATGTGGGCTCCTTTACTGTCCATCATTACACGGGGGGATCGACTGTGTCAGAATTTATCTTTCCCTGAGCTGACACATAATACCTCAGTGGGCTGGTTGCTCCTTGCACGGCTGATATGTTCTTCGTCCTCCTCGGCCGGCAGTTTCTTAAGTGGATATAATCCATTCAGCAGATTTCCTGGAACTTCTCTTAACATAGCTATGCAGCTTTCTTACTCCTTTAAAACTGCTGGGTCCTCCTTGACCACCTCTTCTTCAGCAAATACCAGGCTGCAGCAAAGGCAGGAGTAGTGTTCTTTTTATCTCTTTTTAATTAATATTTTTTTCCCATGCCTTCGTTCCTTAATCAAGAAATGTAGCAGCTTAATTTCTGCATGGATGCTTGTGTGTAACTCTATGAGGTTTCTCTTAGGTTTTTGGCATAATCAATGCCCCCTAAATATAAGCACCAAAAAAATCCATGAAATACTGTATTCTCTTTGTTTTCCTGGGAGGTCCTACAGGCATTTGGCCTCATCAAGTCCCCAGTTTAGTACCTGAAAGATGATACCATAACTAGCTGTGTGGCAGCCTCTACTGCCAAATGTGATTCAACCTGGCTGCCGGGCTGTTCAGGGGGCAGTTGTTTAGGATTCAGTTTGTGTTGGGAAGAACACCAGTGAAGCAAATCGTGCTGTGCACGGCTGTTGGAATAACTGCCTTTGCCTGGACCTCTCTCATTTTTTTCCTGTAAAACACCTGTGCTCACCTGTGGGTAAAGAAACTCTTGATAGGGAGTTCAGCTGTAAATGAACTGGTCAGATCTGAGCAGTCGTTGGGAGCGGTCCCTGTGCTCTGCACGTCTTGGAACAGGCAGCTAAGAATATCAGCAACCTTGTGCAAAGAGTGGGAGTGTGTCTTGGAGCTTTCTGAAATTGGAACCTCAGTGTTAGTGGTGGTCTTGGCTCAGGTTCAGTCTGAATTGAAATTGCTGTCTGTTTGATTTCACATGCATTCTTATAACAAAAATGTTTTTGTTTTAGGGATTTATCAAAGATGTTCATGAGGACTCCCTCACAGTTGTATTTGAAAACAAGTAAGTATTTTATTTTTAAAATAATAATTTGAATATTAGGTTATTTCAGTTTTGTGCTTTTGCTGTTGTTTTGTGTTTAATTGTTTTGCCTTTAGGAGGAAGCAGATTTCATTAGGTATTGTTCTCGAAGTACAGGCTTACTATTCTCTTCAGCTTCCATGAACTGCCTTCTTGAATCTGTGTCAGAATTCAGCTCATCAGTTACACAGTCCTGTACATTCTTTGGTATCTTTAGTGATGCCCATCTATGTGACAGCCAAATTTAATTAACATAGGAATCAGTGGCACAGGCTTGATACTCATACATGAAAGCAGGAAAAGATGGAAAATACCAGAGTACTCAAATGAGCAGTTCTATGTCTGCTCTCTGGAATGCTGATTCTCAACCAGAGAAAAGTAAAAATATCCTGATGGTGATTTTTTTCTTCTAACTATTAGGAAGATAAAGATAAATATATATCCAGTCAAAAGACCTATTGTTTTTGAATGGAAAAGAGTGCAAATCTGTTTGCAAATCTTGAAAAAGAATTATCCATGAGGCCCATTTCATTTAATATATAAGCACAGCAGTGCTGCTAGAGACTTGTAGTGGCAAGCCAAGGATAATCCATGGGCTGGTAAGGTACAAATGAGTACCTGTTGTTCGGTGTTCTGACTGATAACACTGTGGATTACCTGGGAGATTCCAGTGCTAATTCCAAATACTCTGTGAGCTACATCCTCTTTCCTGTTTCTCTTCCAGTTACTAGGTGGAGATCCTATAAAATGTGTCACCTTTTGATGTGAAAATTGTTACTAACCTTTGCCAGCTCTAACCTGTAGATTAGTCTTTGAGCCTTTCTTTAAGGAAGATTGCTGGGTAGTAAAGGTAATGCTAGGGAGTGTGCAAGTGTGTCTTTAGAAACAGTATTTATAATCCTGATGACAAAATCCCAGGTGTGTATGTGTATACATATATACATGTGCGTATAAAGAAATCCTTCAGAAGGGACATAAGTAATCCTGGGGTTTACCCTGCAAAACCCAGTGTTTGTTTCTTTCTAACTGATGTTTTCTAGTCCTTCTTTTATGAAGACAGTTAGAAGATGAGGTGGCAACCATAATTTATACTAACACTGAGGTGGTTATGGAACCCTTTACTGTCTCCTAGGTTTTCATACCCCCTACCCCAAAACCCAACAAACAGAAAAAAAAATTAAACCCTTCATCCTATCCATGGTCTGAGAAGATGTGACAAATCTTGAATTTCATCTTCAACATCCATATTACTTTCTAAAGAAAAGTAATCACTTCTCTTTTCATTTAAAGTATATACTTTCATGTCAGAAACCAAGTAAGCTAAAGGAAGTGCCAGAGGTTCACAGCAGGAGCTGAATTGTTGGCAAACGCATTTCTGGTGTTTAGTATCCATATCGTCCATGTGTTCTACAGAAAGTCTGGCAGCAGCAGCCATGTTTCAAAGAGGATGGGCTGCAGCATATGTGGAGTGTTCTGTTGACTAAAAATAGATCTGATCAGGAAGTGTGTACACAGTCAAATTATTCTGTGACGTAAATCTGATCAATTCGTATGCTTTTTACGGACTTAAATTCATAAGGGCTTTAGTGGAACCGAAATTGGCAGGAATGTCCTGTGCTGAGAGCATCAGTGTTGTGATAGTGATTATCACTAACAAATACACACATCTACCCCACAATAGGCAGTCTAAACTGTCACTTGGCGTTTTCTGCTATTGTTAGCCAATCTTTATCTACAGCTATTGCAAGGTTCCCAAAGTTAAGTGTAGCAGCACAGACTGCTGCTGATGATTTTGTGGCCATAGCAACATGCAGTCTCTGGGCAGGTAGCTGTAATTCTTTTAAGAGACATTTTCTGGGAGTAGGGAGGCAAGGAACAAATGCAGAAGCTTCAGAAGGTGGAAACTTTTATTACTGTTAGATGGAAAATTGGATCTTGAGGTGCATTTTCATAGAGGCTCATTGGAATTTGAAGCAGCTATGTTGAAGGAGAGGCTTCTGTGTTGTAAGAAGCAAGAACCTCCCTTTTTTGTGATTTCTGCTCTGTAGCTTAGGCATCAGTTCTGCCAGATTGTCTTAGTAGGTAGCTTGTAGCTCATCACAAGTAATTTCTTAAAACATCTTGGTTTGCATTTCACCGGTGGGATGCTCCAATTCTGGACTTAAAAAGTTTTGCTGCCAAAACTTGGGCTCATATTCTGAGAGCTGAGCCTTCTGTGCACTTTTCCACTGTGCACTTCCTCCACTGGCGTGGAGGGGAAGGAAAAACCCAAACCATGAGATTGGTAACTGTTATATTTGCAACAAGGGCAATTTAATTGCAACTGAAGTTTTTTACCAGCCCCCTTCATAATTTCTTAGAAATAGAATGGGATTTAATTAACATTTTGTGGCTGAAATACCTTACAACCTGAACAAAAGCTATCCATGTCATAGAATCCTCAAGGCTGGGAAGGCTTAGGCTTGATCCTCTGTGATCAAGTCCAGCTGTTAGCCCTGCCCCAAGGTGTTCTCCACTAAACCGTGTGGCCAAGTGCTGCATCCATGTGCCTTTGAACACCTCTGGGGATGGAGATTCCACCACCACCCTGGGCAGCCCATTCCAATGTCTGAGCGCCCTTTTAGTGAAGAAATTTTTCATACTATCAATCTAAACCACCCTGGCGTGGCTTGACGCCGTTTTTTCTCAGGTCCTTCTGAGCCTCCTTTTCTCCAGGCTGAGTCCCCTCAGCTCCCTCAGCTGCTCCTCATCAGATCTATGCCCCAGACCCTTCACCAGTGTCCTTGCCCTTCTCTGGATGTGTTCCAGCACCTCAGTAATAATATTCATGCATTTTTGTTGTTTTTCAAACTATAATTAAAAGAAAATGTTTATATTATAATGTCTAGATTAAAACTATATGATACATAACATCTTTATTAAGTGAGGTACTTGAGGGTAAGCTGCTTTTCCAGAGCAAACATGTAAATGTATCCCTGTCATCTAGAAAGTTGCAAAGTGCCCTTTGCTCCTTATGCTCAGACTTGTTCCACTAACTTAGGCTGCTCTGTCTGCAGGTTATTAGAAGTCAGCAAAGCAAAGGACTTGCAGTAATCCTTACTGTTACAAGTTGATTCTGATTCTGTTGGTGTCTGATGTGAGTCAGATGGGCAGAAATGATGGACATTGCAATGCTTTGACACATAATCACAAAAAGTCCCTCAGATATTCTAAATTAGTAGGGTTTTTGGAAGGTTCTTTTTCCCCCTGGTTTTATTTCAACCTGTGTGGAGCCTTCAGTTGGGTTTCTGACTAAGAGTGAGGAACAGCTGATGGCATTCTATGACATTCACAGAGTAGAAGGAAAAGGAATTTCAAGAGAATGCAGTGGGTTTAATTGCTCCAGTAGTCTTTGTAAAATGCACTGGAAACATACTCTTCTACCAATAAAATGCTTTTGCAGAGCCAACTATAGTAAAATAAATAGCCTTGATGTACAAGAAAGTAAACCTTTATTTTGTATGCCTAGAAATAATTGGTATTGATAAGCAGATATAAAGATATGTATTGATCTGAATCTGTTACTGGGGAGCATCAGCACGTTTGCAGGTGGAAAGTTTTGTTAAAGATTGGAGTCATATTTTCCTGGAATACATAAAACTGGTGGTAAGCAATTGAAATGTTAAATATGAGGTGGAGAAATGGATGAACCCCATAGTGGACTGCAAAGCTGAGCTTAAATCTGTATGAGGGCTCTATGACTTGAGCAGTAGGAATGTTAAGTGCATCATATAGTATCTTTTACTGGGGTTTTATGAAAGCCATTAGTTAAGTTTTTCAGTTAATTTAAAGATTTTTTCTTTAAATATTGTCCCAGATACTACATTTGTCTTGACACGATTATGTTGTTCCTCTGCTTACAAGGTTTGCTTTCTAGCAATAAGGAAACAGACCTGATTATATAGAAGGAATGAGTCTTAATGAAACTCAGAATTCCAAAATTAAAACGAAGAAAACAGTAGGAAAATTTGAGAATTAATGTGTAATGCTTCTTCAACTTCCAGTTGGCAACCAGAGCGCCAGGTGCCCTTCAATGAAGTCAGATTACCACCACCCCCTGATATCAAGAAAGAAATTGGTGAAGGAGATGAGGTGGAGGTGAGTGAATGCTCGTGGCCTGTCCTGGTCTGTAACTGATTGTCCCTTCAAGGCACTGGTGAGGCTTGTAAGGGCATTACCAAGGTGAAGGTTTAAAATGGAGCATGTCTCTACCCATGGGTTTATTAGAATTTCAGAGAAGCTGTGACATTTCAGTTTTCCCACAAAACTGCCAGTGGAAATTTTTCAAAATCTCAAACTTAAAATAGCTGTGAAGGTTTTAATTCTGGCACAAAATCTAGGCAGTTTTCTTTCTTGACCTGGAATGTAAAGTGTTGGAAATCTTTGATATGAAGATGTAATAAAGCTCCTCCGTTAACAAGAGTTTTAAGCCAGGTGAAATGTCTGGTACAGTCTAGTAGGAAATTGTGTGAATTACAGTGTTCTACAGAGAGAGAGTGTTAATAGGAGTGATGTATTATATCTAGAAATCAAAATGTGCATGTTCTGTTTTCTGTTCATTGTAGTATCATGAGTGATTCACTTTAACTTGTGGAGTTTTTTCTGTACTTGTCCTTAAAATCAAAGTAATGAGTTTCCTTTCCTGAGGATACCTTCATAGTTTTGGGCAACTCATCTAAGAAAAAATAAAGTGTAGGTGCTGGATTTTTCTACTCCTTTATTTGAAATACATTGCCTTTGTTAGAGGTTGTATATAAAGGGTTATTTTCTACCTCCTTGCTATTGTAAAACTCGTTTATTCTGCATGCAAATGACTTTGGCCTGTCAGAAGTGTATAAGGAGCAATGTAACTTAAAGATGAGAAAGCTGGGTTTCAGAAGTCCTCTGTTCTATATCTGATCATGCATTAACTTGGTAGCATTTTTTAATACAGAATATGTAGTCATGTGGTGACTTGGATCAGATCAGTAGTCCTTGGTTTATCAAGTAAGCCAAGGACAAAACAGAAATCTGAATTATGGGGTTAGTTCTACATGTGGACTTCCAGTTTGAAGACAATGTTTGAATTTACTGAGGAGTTGCCCCCAAAGAAGCATTTAGCCAAGAGTTTCTTCCTTTAGAAATTTCTACTGAATTGTCAGCAATCTATACAAAGGAAATCTGTTCACAGTCCTTGAAGTACAAGAAAGATGGGAGTAGAATACTGTTCTATTTTAATGAAAATTAGAAAAGTTGTGTGGTTCTTTCTTCACTATACATGCAGGTAAGTGAATTATGTTTGTATGTGCTTTCAGTGGTTCTTACTACTTTCATTTTCAGGTTTATTCTAGGGCAAATGACCAAGAACCTTGTGGCTGGTGGCTGGCAAAAGTTCGAATGATGAAAGGAGAGGTAAATTCTTTTAAAACTTAAAGATTTCATGCTTTCATGTTAAATACAGTAAATAGTTCTTTGTCATGAAAAAACTCTGAATAAAGTACTACAAATACAAAAAACATGACAAAAGAGAATGATAAGTTGAGACCACTTTGGAATGACCTTTGCTGCATTGCACAGCAGAGGGTCGTGCCCTTAGAGCTGAGCGAGTGACTTCCATTATCTGCAGTTTAATTGCTTGAAGGACTGAAAGCATGCACAAGGACAGGACTTCCAACAAACCTGCTTTGTGGATTGAACTTGGTGCTGAAAACAAAGTAGAGTACCTGTGGTTAAAACCTGTTTATAGGCTGTAAATTAAGCCTGCTGTAGCTGTTGTTGTGGGTGGCTGTGGGTTGGTTTTTGTCTATGTGTTTTTACAGAGTGCAGTGGAAGGACACTGCTTGTTTTGCTTTCGCGTATGTCAAGTTTTTATTTTAGCATAAATAAATGGTTGTTTGCAGCTGCCAAGTAACTTTCAGATTCAGACACTTGAGTGTATAGAGCTGTGGCAGTGCTTGACCCGCTCTCATTAAAGCTTTATTTTGTCAAATTACATCAAGAGAATTGAACTTCATAATGGGAAGAGTCCTGTGTTTTGGTGCTTCTGCTATTTCAGATTCCTAAAACCAAAGGAAACAGTATTGAGAAAAAACAATTATCCCATTTCTAATGTTGTTTAAAAACTGTCAACAAATACCAACTTTTGTTGATCTCTGTAAGGGCAAGGTGGTAGTAAACACCTCCCAAAGGAAGATTCTGTGTCTTGACCCTTGTGAATGAACAGCTCATTAGGAAAACAACATAAAAGGAGACAAACTGATTTAAATGATAGTTTGTCATTTGTAGCTAATAGGCTTTTCCTAAATGTCACAGAAATTTGAAATTTTGCTATCAGTTACCTTGCTGTACTGCTTATTTTCCAAAAAAGTCATAGAAATAAAATTTTTAAATCCCAATTGTTATTTCAGTTTTACTAATTCTTAATTTTCTAGTTTTTACAGGAAAAAAAATGTTTTTTCACCCTCAATGGACAGTGTAGGATTGTCAAATCAGTTATTTTGGGGAATTATCTCTGCAAAGAACCTCACAGTTTGTTGGCTTCTTTGTGCAGTCTTTAACATGGTTCTGTATTTAGATTTTTTCTTCAGAGTTAATATGAAATTCACAAACAACCCATGTGTCTAATGATTTGTTGCTTTGGGACTGTTTTGATATCCAGAATAATCTTCAATTATAGAAGTTTTTAGAGCATGTAGTGGTAGATCTCTTATATTTAGTTGTAGTTTAGTGTTTATTGTTCCTTACTATTACGTGGGTTAATAATGATACATTTCAAAGCAGCTTTATATAATTAAGATAATACTTAAAATAAACTTAAAACTTGAAATTAGATAAAAGTGTGTCATGACCAGAGTGATTTCCTTTTTCCAGATACTTAAGCAAATTGTGTTGAGACAAACAGATCCCAGTTTTGAGGGAGGGGAGGTGAATGTATTGCTGCATCCCTAAACTGCACGCAGGTGGAAGGGAGGGGAGAAGGCTGCATCCCTAGCACAGAGCCAGGCTTCAGGGATACTGTGCACACAAGCTTCTTTAAACTTGCATGTGTTGGGTGGAAGCGTAGGAGTAGATTATTGGTAACTTAAATCTTCTTAATTCTCTTGCCTTCCTAAATTTGGCAGCATGTGTCAGAAAGATTGAGTTTTTGTATTGATTTTGATCTTACGTGATTCCCAGATAGTTTGCCCATTGAATCAGTGGATTTACCTCATATGTTTTAGAGTGGTGCAGAGTAGATATTTCTGTGAAGAATTGTTCTCTGTTTGATATTTTTAGAATTAGAGCTCCAGTAAACATTTTGGGTTTTGGAATTTGAACAAAATTAATGAAAATACTTGAAAGAGAGATGGGCATGAGAAAAATCAGTCCAAGATGCTGTTGTGGGGGACTGAGACTACGCTGATAATGGTGCTCTTGAATTCTGTGAGGGAGCACAGAGGTGCTGAAATATGTCCAGGCTCATTTGTGTAGAAATGTATCATTGTATCAACTTAGTTTTAGGGTTTTGTTCATATATTCATATTTTGTGCTTCCTTGCTGATGCTGGTAGTGTTACTATGTCTTTGTTGCTCTTTACTGAAGTTACCATTCTTAAAAAAAACTCTTTCACAGTTTTATGTTATTGAATACGCTGCTTGTGATGCCACTTACAATGAAATTGTCACTTATGAACGACTCCGACCTGTGAATCAGAACAAAACTGTCAAAAAGAACACCTTCTTCAAGTGCACAGTGGATGTTCCTGAAGACCTGAGAGATGCGTGAGTAGCTCTGCACACTTCGAGAAGGCTTTTACTTTATGGCAGGGCGAGAAAAACCCACTCGGCTTCTGTTTTAGAGGCTGATTTACAGGTCCATGAAGAGCCTTAAGGGTGGTTATGGCTGCAGTAGCTCATTCAGAAACTGCTGACTGGGGCCCCTGCTGAGCTTTCAGGGTGGGGGCAGAAGGCAAGTGCTCAGGTGGGAGCTTTGTGCCTGTCTGGGTGATTCACTTCACAGTGGGCCTGTTAGTGGGACCTGCCAGATAACCGTGGTGCCATAGAACCCACAGGGCAACAGGAACCATGCTAGAGAGAATGGGAACTTCCCTGTGTCTGAACAGTCCTTGCCATACACTACTGAAATGTTCTTGGGTCTGATCATGTTATTACACGTTCAGTTTTGATGCACCTTGTTGAAATAACAATATTTTTGTCCCCTTAGATGTGCTAATGAAAATGCACATAAAGATTTCAAGAAAGCTGTGGGAGCATGTAGAATTTTTTATCATGCTGAAACTGCTCAACTTATAATACTGGTAAGTAATTGCTTCTATGTAAATGTTGCATGAATTCCCAGTGTATTAGTTATAGGAAATACAAAGCCAGCTGTGTGTTTGTATGGAAAAAGGTTTAACTTGTCAAGCCATGTAAATTGTGAGAGATTTAATATAAGTAGGTGTGTTTAACCTTTGGGGGTAAGGCCTCCAAGGCATACAGTCTAAATTTAGGAGCAGCTTTGAGTCTCATTGTTTGTATGACTTTTGTCATTCTCAGCTGAGTTCTGTTTCACTGATTTTAGCAGGTGGCTCAGAGCTAAATCATCTTGCTCTGCTCTGGTGCAATGGCTTTCTCCTCGTGCTGTATTGCACTGTGCAGTTTGAGCCACAGCTGGGTTTCCACGTGGAGACCTGCACCAGTTCTGTGCAGCCATTAAGGAATTGTTCACTTAGATGCTTCTGTGGTGGTTTTCTTACTACACAGGCTTGTCCCAGCTTTAGTTTTTCTTTGTAACTCCATTTACTCGATGCTACCCACTTGAACCTAACTCTGCAGGGTTGTGTTGTCCTTGATTATTTCCTTAGCTCTCTTATTCACGCATACAGTGACAAGTATATGGTAGAAAGATTTGTTTGGGCAACATCAAGGGGGAAGGGTTACTGTGTAATTCAGCAGTAAAGTCTTCAATATAAAACATGCTGTGAGTGAGAACAAATAGTTGTTGGTGGTGCTGAATTCCTTGTGCTTTGCTTTGAGGAAGAACAACATTCATGTAACTTCTGGAAATTGAGATCGTGTTTATGACTTAGTTTCAATAGGTTCCTGATTTATCCTTTAAACGTGTATTTGCTTACAAAGCCAAAACTTAGGTTCCCTCTCTCCTGTAGTCTGCCAGTGAAGCAACAGTGAAGAGAGTGAACATCCTCAGTGACATGCACCTGCGCAGCATTCGCACCAAACTCATGCTGATGTCGAGAAACGAGGAAGCTACAAAACACTTGGAGGTAAAGCCACAGCTTGTGGCTCTTGTTGCTTGAAACTGAGCTCAGAGCTGTGCATTACAGTGAGTGCACATGGATGAGTCTGCCTTTGTTTTCCCTTCAGTGCACAAAGCAGCTTGCTGCAGCATTTCATGAGGAGTTTGTAGTCAGAGAAGATTTAATGGGACTTGCTATAGGAACTCATGGCAGTAACATACAACAAGCCAGAAAGGTTCCAGGAGTTACAACCATTGAACTTGAGGAGGATACCGGTACTTTCAGAATCTATGGAGAGGTAAGGGGGCGACTTTGTGTGAATCCTTGGAGCATTTCACTCTGTATCTGCTTTTAGAGTGGTGAGAGCTATACCCAGAATTAAGAACAGAAAACACCCGAGTTTTTGTGTGATTGTCTTTGTGCATGTTGACAGCAGCTTCTACTGCGTATATTTGGAATACAAGCCTTCGTTGCAGTGGTGACCTCCATAAGGTGTGTTCTGTCCTAATCACTCCGTTTTGCTGATGCACAAGTGCTGTAACTGCACTGTGTATATCCCGGGTCAACCTAAGAGAAGTATCATTTCCTGCTATTTTACTTGATCATAGGTTTGTTTGGGTTTTGTTTCTCCCTCAGAACATTATTGGTTCTCCTCCTCCCCCCTCTCTTTCATGCATGTTTTGCTGTGTGGTGTCTGCTCCTCTGACCTAGCCAGGTGTTTTAAAGCCTGTATCTACTGCTTCTAACTCACAGTTTGGCAATTTATTGCTGGCTTTGGCAAAATAATGATTTGCTCCAAGTTGACTCCATTTGTGTGACTCTTCTGAATCTCGCAACTGCCTTGAGATGTAGCTGGTCCTTGGGTCAAAACAAGGATCCATTCAGGAAGCAGAAGGCTAGTGACAAAAACACTGCTGTCACTCGGGCCCTGTCAGAACATATTTTGAGGGTTTTTATCCTATGTTACTAACTCCACAGGTGCCACTAACTGAGTCTCTGATGTTAACACTTCTGGAAATCTGTGGTTGTCTCCTGCTTCAGGAATCTGAGGTCTTGAATTCTGCTCCACCTATGTCAGGAGTAGAACCTGCTTGTGATCAAAGGTTCAGATGAAGTTGATCCTGTGGAGAGGAGGTCAAACTTCTGTATCTCTGGTCAAACTTTCCAGTATCTCTGAAACTGTGTCCTTTTTATGGAAACCTTCATTGCTTCCAGGGTATCAGGGTGGCGGCAGATCCTTCTTTGATCTCCTACTGCCAGTAAATTGCATCTCAGCTCCTGAGGAAGAATCAGACAAGTTTAGATGCAGTGGAATGTCCAGTGTATTCCAGTTTTGATCTCTTTCATGTGAATGATGTGATGCTGGAACTTGGGGAAAGGTTACGACTGTCACCAGCCTCTTACAGAGGTGAACAGCAATGATTATAAATACCAGATGCCCCCTAAATAAAAATGCCTTTAGACACATCCAGCCTTGTCCTTCGTAGAAGTGATAAGTGCTTCTAAAAATGCTAGGCAGCTTAAGTATTCCGCGTGATAAGGGTTTCAGCATCTGGCTACACTTGCCTATTCTTTTTGCCTCTTTTCAGCTGCAGTGGGCAACCAGCCAGGCCCTAATGGCTGAATGCACAGGCAGACAATTTCAGGCTGAGATGTGTGGGAGTAGTGAACCAGTATTGTTGACATAGCAGTCGCGGTCTGAGGGTTTCCCATAGCTGATGTTTTGCATACAAATAAAAGTTCGCTGTTGCTCAGGGCCAGACTCTTTGAGGGAAGATGCATGAAGATAAATTTCAAAGAATGTTGGAACTCTCTGTGGATAGAAGGAATCTAAACTGTATGGCATGCTGTTTATGCATTTATCCCTATCTGGTCAAGGCCATTTTGGTTTCAAGACACTTTTTTGGTTGCTTGAACTTCTGATTGTGATGTCTATACAGGCCACAGGCCTGTGAACTTCAGATGGGTTATGGAAACTTGTGCTTCCCAGGGAGGGAGAGCTGTGTCAGAAATAGAAAAGTTCCTCTTGGACTTCCATTACCGTCCAAATGGAATTGCAGTCAATTCTGCTGCAGTTCTTAACACTGATGGGTATAATGCTGAGTTTAGAAAAATACCCTGCATTTAATTTTTCTATTAAACTCTTTGGTAGCATGGACGTGTCTTGATTTTTTGGGCTGCCGTGTGAAGTAACGAGGGCATCAGTGGACATGTAGGCTGTAATTCAGAGTTAACAAAGGTGGTTGCTAGTGGCTGGAAGCCTTTGAGGTCTTTAATCCGTGTTCCACTACTAGGAACTGAGATTGCCTTGTCTGAGTCAGCTTTATGTGCTCACTCATGTTGGGGTGGGAATGAGTTACACAGGTTGTCCTCACGTAAAAATCCTTAGTGCTCGTGACAAGTGCAGGGAGGCTCGTGGGTGCACTGGAATGCTGCAGCTCTGGCAGTTGTATGCTTTCTTGTCCTGACTCTGCTTCTGTAAATGCATTCACTGTTCCTTCACCTGTATTTGGGAAAGAATTGATAAGCATACCTGTGGCAGGAGCTCTTTGCTTAATTGTGTCTCTTTTCATTGAGGATGGAGAATTGCTAGTGTGCATTGTTTGTATCATTTGAGCGATTGCCCTGCGAATGCAGCATAACCTCTGCTCCTCTCAGTGGCTTCCTGTTCATCTGTTTCTTGTGCTTGATCACTGCTTTCATTGTCTTGAAATCCAATTTGTCTGTGTTTCTTTTGCTATTATTTTGACCTCTGCCAGAAGTAGAGGTTTATACATTCTCTTCTTCTTCTAGGATTTGCCTGATTTGATTAAAAGGTGCAGGAGCTGCTGGTACTCTCATTTCACGTGTTGCCTAAAAATGACAGATGAAAGGGCTGAGGCGTTAGTGTAAAATGGAAATTGTGCTCTTAAGCTGTTGTTACTGACTAGATGTTGATATTCTTTCTTTAATTCTACACTTGTGCTGTTGCTAATTTGAAGCCTTGTGCCAGCATCTCAATTAACTCAGTTGATTTCTGTCATTTAATAATTAAGCTGCAAGAGAGCATTTACAGGAGTTCTCCCCAGTAACCAGAGCCACTGTCCTATCTTGGAAAGCATTGTAGATGAACTGTGGCCAGAAACCAGCATTCTGGAAAGAGAGTGCCCTGGTTGTAATATCACTTGCAGTGTTTGCTCAAAGCCCCATCCAGCCTGGCCTTTGAACACCTCCAGGGATGGGGTATCCATTTTGATATCTCAAAACATCTTGAAATAACATGAAAAAAAAATGTTTTATTCATTACTGATGCTTTGCTTTTCTACTGAATTTTGTCTCTGGGCATATCACTCAATTATTCCTTTATGCTTTAGTTCAAAACTAGATTAATTAATCTTGTCTCTATTCTTCTCTTTTTGAAAATAAGTTTGTTTGGAAGACTTGCAGCTGTTGCTACAAGGTTTTTGTTTTTAACATGCTGTATTCACAAATAAATTCCATTTTTTTTAAATTTATTTCCAGACTGCTGAGGCAGTAAAAAAGGCCAGAAGTTACTTGGAATTTGTGGAGGATTTTATTCAAGTTCCCAGAAATCTTGTTGGTATGTAATACTGCTAAAACTTGAAAAGTTGGGAGAAGGGAGCCTAATCATAACTTTGCAAAGAGGATTTAGAGGCCAGTACAATATTTGATTTCTCCATTTAAGTAGAAAGTGATTAATCTTTTAAAACTATATGTATCAGAATTACTTAGAAATTGGATATATTGTTGTTGCATAATACTTTGTCTGGATTTTAACGCTTAAACTGACTTGATTACAGACTTGTACCACCTAATTTAATGGTAATATTTGAAGTTCAGATTTTAGTGAAAAAATACACCTTATTAAATTGACTGCTTAAAAGTGCTGAAACTAAGTTCCAAAGTTTAATCTGGGAATGCTCCAGCTGAATTGCAAGAATGACACGAGACAGTTCTCCTGTTACTGCTCCCTCCTGGGTTTGAGGTTTGTCACAGGTGGTGGTTGGATGCTGGTGAGCTCCTGTATAAATCAGCAGTGCTCATAGGTCTCAGCCTCAGTCTCAAAATAGACATTTTTCTGTGTTGCAGCTTTATGAAGGTGTAGCACAGTCTGGTAGGTTCTGTATTGAAAACCACCTAGAGGTGTGAGGTTAATTGTGTTCCACTTGAAGACACAAATGTCTTCACAGGGGACTTTTTTCCTCTTCCCTCATTCTCCTTCCTTTATCCTGCTTTTTACTCGAGTCTGGCAGCTCCCTGCTCCCCATGCCCAGCCTGTAGGCAGTGTGGGCATGGAGGCAGTGTTAAAGCTGCAGGTGTTGTACCTGATTGAACAGCCTGGATTATCCAGAGGACAAATTAAAACCCAGGCTTTAACCTTCTGTGGTTTGGGGCTTGGAACCTGCGTATTATAAATAACGTAATTTCACTAATTCATGTGCAAACTCCTAAAACTTAGACTTTCAAGGTTATAGAATTTGACCAGATTAAGGTGTAATGGGGTTTCATTTGTTCATTTGGCTGTTTTTTTAACAGGACTTGTGCAGATTGTGTATCTGATGCAACTTGATTGTTTTCTTATCTGCCTGATGTTAAAGCTCATTTTAACATTCAACAAATTAATCACTAGGTTGTATATGGACAATTTTTTTTCTGCGGTCTTGTTAAGTAAATCTAATTAATCCAGGGAATTTTGCTAAACCTGGTGTTCTACATGTTGAGTTTTGGGGAGCTTTTGGAGAGCAATCATTAATGTGAATATATCCCACACAAGAATCAGGGCAGAAGTCACAGCAGCGTGTTTAACTGAAATTGCTGCTGTTAAACAATCACAGTGTCAGTTTCTCATGAAGGCAGATGTCCTGCCCATATTACCTGTGGGCAGCCAGGTAAGCAGACAGATATTTGGCTCCACTTAACGAAGACACTCAGCTCGAAAAAAGTGTAGTACTCATCAGTGACTCCAATACAGAAAGATAAAAACCCAGACCTGCTGAGCTGTTTGAGCTGTTGAGGAAGGGAAACAAATTTTTAATGTTTTTTGCACATTATTTTATATCATGTTGATATTTGCTGTAAAGAACATTCCTTATGGAGTACTCTGTCACACAATTCTGGCTTTTATCCTTTTTTAAAGTTGTTCTGCCTTCCTTTGCTCCTGATTTGAACATAAATGTTTTTAAGCACCAAATATCTAGCTGAGATGAGGAAATGTTTCCACATCTTTAGTCTAAGAGCTAAAGTCTTTTAGTAAAGGAGTCAAGGAGTCACTTTTTTTTTTGAGATTTAAACGTACAAGTTCTGAAGAACCTTTTGGTTTGTATCCCATGTATGATCTCAGAATAGGTGTTTTAAAGGTAATATGGAAAGCACTGGTCATATACAAGTCTGTTGTAAAGGCACAATTTTTAAAGAGGCTTCAACAAATATATATTCTATAAGCCTGTTAAAATGTCAGGAAAGATTGAATGAGGGCACATGTGAAGTCAGGGGGCCAAATAATTTTGATACATAAATTTAAAATAAGAATTAGCAAAACTGTTGTGCCATTTTACTCTTGATTTGGTTTTATGAGACGCTTGTGTGCAGTGGTGATCTTCATCACTCTTTGTCATTCTGCATATAGAGAGTGTTTAACTTGAAAGTTTTGGAAGTTTTCTCCTGTTTTCTCTGGCATTGTGTGGGGTATTCTTCGGGGTTTTTTATACATAAAATATTGATAAGCATGTTAAAATACTTTGCACATGGGTGCAAAATTAACCATTCTTGCCCTCTGAAGGAAAAGTTATTGGAAAAAATGGAAAAGTGATTCAGGAGATTGTAGACAAGTCTGGAGTCGTCAGGGTGAGAATTGAAGGAGACAATGAAAATAAGCTGCCCCGTGAAGACGTAAGTACTTTATTCTTTCCTGCTGTGACTAGGTTTTTATTTTCAGACCCAGTTTTATTTCAAAACCTGTGGATATAGAGAGCATTAGTTTTAAGCGGGCATCTTGCAGTAGATTTTATATGAAGTAATTCAAGGAAGGTTTTTTGCTGCTGAAGTAAGAGGGGTTTTTTTACTCTTTCTCCTGTGTGTACTTCGGCTACATAACCAATTTGGGATTGGTAGTGTTAAAAGTATCCACATACTTTAAATAGATAAGAACAAAAGGTAAAATCTTTTAAAGGTGCTTGGTCCTGTAAAGTTGGTTTAACGAACCACCTTCTGGGTAAACTGTGGATGTTTCTACTCACCTGCTGTGCTAAACACACGCAGCATGTGTTGCATGGGGGAATATGAACATGGGATGTCGGGTTACCTCTGCTCCAGAATAGGTTCTTGGGAAAGCTGGACAGTCCAAATCCCCTGCTGTCACCCCAGCCTGAGCTATTTCTAGCGTGTCTTTGCAGCCCAAGGCTCAGTTACTGCCTTTGTTTAGCTCACTTTAAACCAGATTTCTTTATATAATTGAAACAGAAGGTGTTATTTTGATGATAATGTTCTCCCTGATAAAAAGCTTTGATGGTTTGTTTCTGTAGGGAATGGTACCATTCGTATTTGTTGGTACTAAAGAAAGCATTGGGAATGTCCAAGTTCTGTTGGAATATCACATCGCATATCTAAAGGTGAGTGTATTTCGGGAGGGAGCATCTGTAAGAGGAAATTCGGGTTGAAGTAACTGAATTTCTGAGCAGCAACTTTCCCAACTTTGATGGGATTTGCAGTTGTTAAACTCTTCCTCAGTATATCAGGATTTATAACTTGGTGCCTTGAGCCCACCCTGTGCCCATGAGTATCGTGGGCCTGTAAATACCTTGTCATGGTTACTTAGTGCTGTTGGGGTAGAAGGAATCAGACTGTAAAGAACAGGGGTTTAAGGGGCATTTGGGAACTAAAACACAATTTTTTGTCTATGTTCATGTTCTGCTGTTCTCAGGTTAATGCTCTGTTGGGGTAGGATGGAATTTCTAATAGAACACACTAACACAGTGTAGTATTAGAACAATTATCTGTTTAGACTGGGTTGCTGTGTGATGTTAACAGAGATAACAAATTTGAATTGTGTTCCTTTGTCAGTTTGCTTTTTTTTTTTCCTAAATTTTCCAGGAAAAATTTTTCTGAACTGTAATAAGGAAAGGTAGTAGTAGCCTTAAAGCCAAGTTTTCTGCATAGTGATGAAAGAGAAAGCTTTTAGATCTCTTCTGAAACTTGGAGATAGCTCATCTTAAATTTTGTTATTTGTAGTCACCTTCAAGGGTGTTAACTCTCCTACAGGAATGATTATTTTCAATATGACTGTGTGGGCAGTGGTGTTTTGTGAGGGATGTTTGTCAGCAATCTTTTGAATGGTTTTTGTTTCATTTTATGTAGGAGGTGGAACAACTAAGACTGGAAAGGCTCCAAATCGATGAGCAGCTGCGCCAGATTGGGATGGGCTTCAGGCCTTCCTCTGCTCGAGTTCCTGAGAAGGAGAAGGGTTACACCACTGACGAGAGCACCCTCTCCTCAGTGCAAGGCTCCCGGTCCTACAGCGGGCGGGGCAGAGGCCGCAGGGGCCCCAATTACACCTCTGGTTATGGTGAGTGCCCTTGAGCGAGGCCTCAGGACACCTTTGAACCCAAAAGCATCTCTGGATCTCTTTGTGCTCAGCATACTTGAGTGAAGATAGGGTTGGAGATTCAGAATTGCCATTTTATTTTGTGCATAGCTCAAAACACTTCTTTAGATTTGCAGTCTTGAAGTTCAAGTTTAAAACTGAAGAAATTACCAAACCGAACTCTGCGAACATCTTGTCCTTCAGTGTTAGTAAGTAACATCATAAAAGCAGGGAAGGAGCTAGAGATGCTTTTCAGGAGATGCATATTAAAAAAAAAATCTGAAATGAGCATTATCTATTTTGATTGAGAAGGAGAAAAAATTTTTGTCTGTCATCATGGCCATCTTAGCAGCATATTTCTGAAAAGTGAACCAAAATGATTTAAAATGGAGACAGCACAAAATCCTGTGGGTTTTTTAATTCGGCCAGGAACTAACTGGATTTGTTTTAAGGTGCAGTGAGGTATTCTGATGCATTTCTGACTTAAAAAGCCCTGTTCACTTCCTGAGAGGTGTGCACATCCCCAGCTTGTCCAAATGGAGACACTACATTTCAATATAGACATGTTTCACAAAGAAGGACAATGTTATTTATTCCATACAGTAAATTACTGTGGATATCTACATGTAGCTCATTTCTGTTAAAAAATCAGGCCCCTTTTGTGTTTTAGTCTGTCCCTGCCTATAGCTTCCTGCATCATGCTGAGTGTTAGTTGTGTTGATTCTGATAATGATGGTGTTTGTAACTTCATTTTTTATTATTTCCCAATGAACTGACTGAGCTGTGCGGAAACTTGTTCACTTTGCTTATATATACACACACTCTGATTTGGAAAACTTAAATTATTTTTTTTCCTCACAAAATGGCAAGAATCACATTGAGGCCATATGGGTCTAAAACTTTATACTCCAGACTGGTTAGTAGGGGGAGTTTCTGGATGCCTAAAATGAATAATTGGTGTTGGGGTTTCAGGTAGGAAAAAGCTGTGTGGGTTTGGGTACTCAGAGATGGCCGAGTATTACAGATGCTGTTTAATATAAACAGTGAAATTGTTCAAGCAGCATTACAGCATCCAGAAGGGGTTGCTTAGCAACAGCCATCGGCTATAAGGTGGCAAAGTTGTCCTTGGGAATTTCAGAGAAGTTGCCTAGAAACTGCACCAAATGCCTGCAGTGTGTAGACAAAGAGAGGAAACACTGCTTAATGCTTGGTTTATCTGTGTACAGAAATTACAGATTTGGTGGTCTTTCAGCCCTTATTTCACATATTAGTACAAACAAACTTAAATTGAGAATCTTGCTTAACTTCTGATCTATATTTTATGTGTGCATATATTTTCATATATGAGTATATATAAATACTAAAATATATCTATGATTATATACTTGTGTGTATTAATATTTTTATATATATATTTATGCATTATATATATATTTTAAATAACATACATATCATACCAGCCATGCTGGCTGGAATACTTCTGTGAGGATATGAAACCAGAGTATAATCCCCAAATTCATACTAATTTCCAATTTTCTTTTCCTTCTCATACAAGGTACAAACTCTGAGCTCTCTAATCCCTCTGAAACAGAATCTGAGAGAAAAGATGAACTTAGTGACTGGTCCTTGGCAGGAGAAGATGACAGGGAGAGCAGGCACCAACGTGACAACAGGCGACGTCCTGGGGGACGAGGACGGAGCGTGTCTGGAGGTCGTGGGCGCGGGGGACCTCGTGGTGGAAAGTCATCCATTAGCTCTGGTACTGTGCCCCAAATGGGTTTGGAATTGAGATTTTCTTCCTGGCAATTTTCTGTATAACCTCTTACTCTTTTAAAATACTCCATTCTTACATTATTATCTCAACACCTTGGGATTTCAGTGCACTTGTGTGATAGTTGTGTCATACAGCTTGTTGTAGATTTTTGTGTATTTTCTGTTCACGGTGATCTTAATTTCCTTCCTCTACTGCTCACACATAATAATGTTATTAGCAAAGTTGATAAATCTTTGGCGTGTTGCCTATGGCTGCCTTCTGAGGTCAGCTTATGTTTAGATACAGAATGAAAGAAGAAATCATTGATTGGAAGTTCGGTTTTATCAGAATCTCTGCTAACATTAACACTGTAACAGGGTCAGAAGTACCACACAACCGTGGAGTGTAAGGTGTGTTTTATACACTTAGGAGTTTCGAGTAAAGTGTCTGTAAATGTCACCTTAGAAATCTTTGTGGTGAAATAGTGCAAGTGCAGATAGGGCTGTTGTGGTGCCCCAGTATTGTTACTGTTGGGTTAGAGTCAGATTGAAACTTTGGGACACAGCTGTAAGTCAGCCTGGAAATGGTTACACATCACTACAGTATCTTAGATGGACACTTTCTGTTTGTTTAGTGCTTAAAGACCCGGACAGCAACCCTTACAGCTTGCTGGATAACACGGAGTCAGACCAGACCGTGGACACCGACGCCAGCGAGTCCCACCACAGCAGCAACCGCCGCAGGAGGTCACGCCGGCGGAGGACTGATGAAGATGCTGTTCTTATGGATGGAATGACAGAGTCTGATACAGCTTCTGTTAATGAGAATGGTTTAGGTATGTAAATGGTTGGATGGTAGTGCCAGAGCAAGCTAAGAAAAAAGTGTGTTGTCCCTGTAAGTGTAGTGAAGCCCTTGTTTGTTTTTGTAAGTGACAAATCGTTGTTCTGTTCGAAGTTGCTGTCTGATTAAAGACTCCCTCCGTGGCCGTGCCATGGAATCTTGTGTTTACTGAGCTCCACTAGCCTTTTCATGTGCCTTTTTTGTAAAAACTGTCTGATGGAGACACCAAAGACTTGACTTGTTGTTTCCAATTGGTACTGCTGCTTTGATAGAAACAGTACTGTCGGATCAACGTTCTGTTTTGTCCTTGGTAACCTCAGTCTCGGTGTGGGAAAGCTCCTTAAGTAGCTGTTAATTTGTCTCTGCCCAGCTTCTACTTAAGAACTTTCCCTCAGTAAATTCTCTCAGTACTCATTGGGACAAGAATACAATCTGTTGCTTAATGTAGAAAAAAACAATCGGGGTTATGTTGCTAGAATTTGACATATGGTTACTTAATAAATGAAATCTGAGGTCATTAAGCACGTGCCTAAATGTTTTAATGAACCAAGAACAAAAAGTAAAATCTAGCTTTTGCGTTACTGTGTATGCTTTCAGTATAAAACTTTATTTTAGCTTTTCTGTCTTACTTAGTCTCTGTCTTTAACAGAAGCCATTTTAAATGCCCCATGCTGAAACTGCTGAAGAATTTATTTATTTTTTGATCAGAAATAGTTCATTATAAACTTTGCAATTGCAGATGATAGTGACAAAAAACCCCAGCGACGCAATCGTAGCCGCAGGCGTCGCTTCAGGGGTCAGGCAGAAGATAGACAGCCAGGTAATTCGAGTGGAGCTGTGGGTAATCTCAGGTCAAAAGCATGAGAGAATGTTGTGTCTGCTGTTTTACATAGAGCTGCATAATATCAAAAGGTTACTCAATAACTAATAAGACTACTAGATAAAGACAAAAGACATTTCTTCTACTAGGAAAACTTCTAAAATCTGTCTAATGAAACTAATTGATGTCTAACTTTTTGCTTGGACAAACGAGTTACGCTTCTGATCCAGCTCTCACTGAAGTCAATGGCCAAAGCGCTGTTGAGTTCTGTGGTCCAGGATCACGACAAACATGAAGGTTCATGGTCTGCACTCACTGCATCTGTGCGCTTGCACTGACTGGGACACAACCTTTTCAGCACTGGCTGAGCAGCAGTGTCGGAGGGGCAGGATGTGGGTCCTGGCAGAGCTCAGTGAGGGAACTCACGTGGGGTTTGCCAGCCCCGCACCTGCATCACACTGCTGCTCTCAGTCCTTGGCTGTTGGGAATAGTTTAAGTCATCTGCAAATTGAGGGTGGGAAGGAGGAGGAATTTAAGTGAAATTGCATGTTTCCAATTTTTTGTTGTTGTGGCTTGTTGCATTTCTTTTGTGTGTACTAACACTTGAAATGTTAAAGGTGAACTGGCTAATTATCAAGACAATGCCCTGTTTAGAAAATGCTTGTACATACATGGCGCAGGGTAATAACAGAAGGTCTTCTAGATTGACAGGTTCAAAATTTCACCAATATTTGTCTTCCTTGTATCTGTGGTGCTCATACAACATTTGATGAGGAAGAAAAAAGTTGTTCTATTGTGCTAACTAAAACTTGGGGGAAGGAAAAAATCAAACACACCCACCCTCCTAAAAAACCTCAAACCCACATGTTTATTTTCAACATTCCAGTTTTGTAGGAGTGATACAGATTTGTAAAGGGAGAGAAAAAGTGAAAAGAGTTTCAGCTTTTACTTCTAAGAAACTTAATTTCAGCAAACAATGTAAAGAAATTTCAGTCATTTCTAGAAAACCATGGGAATTCTTTCAAATCTTGAGTATTCTAAGAACATAACAAATTTCCCAAACAAAATTTCTCTGACATCTTTGTTAAAATGCTGTAATAATTTAGTCTTCATAAATACCTAGTAAGCATGAGTTAAATTCAGATGGAAAGAACTTTTCCCTTGTTTCCCCCCCCCAATGCCAACCACTGTATTTCAGTCAGTTAATTGTATCATTTGATGTACATTGCTGTATGTCATAGGGCCTTATTCATAGAGGAATATTAAGAATGCACTGTGTGCATGAAACATGCTTCCTATTTGCTAATATTAGAAGAGTTGGGTACAGAACCTGATTTTAAAGAAAAAGTACTTGTGCAGAAACTCCCTTGGCCTTTACAGTTCTGGAAGGACCCAGGTGTAAGAAGTCCAATTACTGTAACAGAAGATTCATCCTGTTGTAGTTCTCAGTCTGGTTTGGATTTCATGCACAGTCATTCCTAAATCCTGAAAAACAGCTCACCTAAATACCTGATACACTAAATATAAGTGACTGTACAGTTCAATAGGTAATGCTTGCCAACCCTAATGTGCCGTAGCTTGTCAGAGATACAAGTGTATATTTAAAGTTGCAGTACTCTGTATTCTAAAGATAGAACCGAGTCTTGATGTGGTTACAGGAGGGCAAGATCAGACAAAGCCAGGCTGCAGAACCTGTGCTGAGGTGGTAAGGAGAGGTCAGAGATGCCCTGGCTGTCCCCAGTGAGAGCAGCTGCACCGGCACAGACACGGCCGTGCTGCCCTGAGCTGGGCTGGCTCCCGCAGCCCTGCCTGTGGCCACACACCCCTCAGCAGCCACACCCGAGCCAGGGCACAGGGCACAGTGCTGGTGGCACTCTCAGTACCTCCAGGAGGGCAAGCTCCCTCACCAGTCGCTTTGTGACGTACCAAAGGTTTGATGCCACATCATCCCAAGAGATTCCAGGCTCTGACCCGCCCCAGTTCTGGGCACTGTTTAACTGCCTTCATTTAATTTCATGTCATTAGTGTGAAATTCTTCACTACTCTGCTAATAAAACCCCAGTGACACACACAGTCTGTAGTTCAAAGAGCCTGCAGCCAAATCTCCTCAAACCTAGTACAGAAAGCCCTTCTCCAATAAAATTTGCAATTGGACCAAAATTTCTGTTTTATTAAGAGTCCACCTTCAGATCATTGTTACTGCCGATTTTAGTGAAAATTGTTTTTAACAACAGAAACAAATTGATCCTTGCTGTGTGGTTGATAACCTGTAAGTGTGAAGGCCTTTTGTGAGATGTCTCCCAGTTAGAGCATAACTTGTGCAGAAAAGACATGAAGGTTCATGCTGAATTGACTGCTGATGTGAGCATCACTGTGATTTTTTTCCTTGAACAGTAACAGTAGCTGATTATATATCACGAGCTGAATCTCAAAGTAGACAGAGAAACCCTCCAAAGGAGACAGTAGCCAAAACCAAGAAAGAAACGGTAAGATTTTTTTGATGTGCATTTCTTTTTTCTCCTCCCTTGCCGCAGAACAGTAAAGGAATGAAGGCTTCAGTTAGCTCGCCCTCATTTGACTAAAAGTGCATTTGAGTTCAAGAACAAATCATTAAAAGCAAAAAGGGCCCAGAGTAAACAGAACTGACAATGACTTGCAGACTGTTGCAGATTTTAGGGACCAAATTATGTCTATACACATTTTAAAATATTACACTTAGTAATGTTGCATTATGTAATAAAATGTGAAAATTGCCCATGGTAAGTCTTGAGAACTAACCCTTAAATCATGCTGGGCATAGAGGATACTATGTGACATTTTTAGTGACTTGGAAAACTATTTTAGAAGGAAATAATCTTACAAAGATTGTGGTTTTGATCCTTTTTCCTTAAAGGATCAGAGTGGCATTACAGTATCCTGAAAAATAATCAGAACTGAATAAAGCAGAATTTCTTTACTTCTAAAGTGCCACTGTATTGCCACAAATTACGTAAGAAAGATCCATTAAAAAATGGATCTTCAGAAGGGGTGTAAAGGTCAGTTTTTCAGTGAACTCCTTCATGGGCTTAGACAAACAGAAATAAATAAGCATTCTGGCTGTGCTGGGGGTGTGCAGTCCTGGGTTGGCAGATTTCCTCCAAGTGGCTGATTCAGAAGCATCCCATAAACGACAAGGTAAGTGATCAGATGCTTGAAGTGACAGGATACAGGCACAGACAGACAAGAGGTGCTTCCTCTTGCAGAGCTGCTGTGTGAGCCAGAGGGAAATTGAGATTACGCTCTGTATTGTTACAGAATTTTTAATACTCCCCTGTTCTTGTTTTTGCAAGGCAAAAGATGCGATTGACGAAAACAGCCCTTCTGAAAAGGCAGTGAACGGTCCTGCCACCACCTCTGGGGATGAGCCTTCTAAACTACAGCACAGCCCTGATGAAAAGAAAGTCACTGTTCAGGAGGATGGAAATAATCAGGAAGAAGCAGTGCTGAATGGTGTTTCATAAACTGAAGTCCCTAGTTTACAGTTCTTTTACATTACATTTAAAATAGTGCTTGTATAAGCTTGCCAAAGATAGAATATGGATCGCCAGTCTTGACACCGCACTTTCAGTTCCTCCATTTTGGAATACAGAAAGGGGAGGGATCCTGGAGAAATCATATGTTAAACATACTTTGACACCTACTGTGTTATAAATATATCATCAGATGTGCCTTGAGATAGTATATGTAACATTTAAATAAACAAAATTGCTGGCTATAGGAAATGTTATTTTGTTTTCAAAATACGGCAAAGATGTGAGGGGGATCCCTAACATAATACTCTTTATGAAAGCATTAGCTGCTTTTGTTACATTTTTAATAATATGCAACCACTTCTTCACCTGAGGAATACTAGAAAGAAATGCAGTCTAAAATATTTTGCACTGAAATGTAATTTCTCCATTAGTTTAGTCTGGAAACTGGTCTGTTTTAATACATGTTTTTTAAATGCTGTATGTAGAGGAAAAATCTGCAGACCACTGGAATACATTTGTTAAATTCTCATAATCTGCAGGGATACTGGGTGACATTGGCAGTGACTGTTCTACATTGAGGCTTTGTTTGGTTTATTTATTAAACTGTACAGTATTTAAAAATCAAACATAGCTTTAGTTAACACTAAGGTGAATTAGTCATGTCCATTAAGACATAACCTGAACTACTGAAAAGATCAATTTCCAGAAAGTTTATTCTGTATAAACTACATATGTTAGTCCTTAGTAGAGTATTTTTATTTTTGTTTTGGTTGTTTGATGTGCAATATGTTTTTTTTGTATGCTGGTAGTAAAAGAAAATAAACTTTGATCTTCCATCTGTTGACTGTTTCTATCAGAAATTGAAATTCCTATTAAGGTTTTCAAGCTGTTGACTAACAATGGAAACTTACTTGTGAGGCAGCTTGAACCTCCAGCTCTTTTTTGTAAGAGTTTCTAACGGCTGATCTTCCTGTCGTTAAGGCGATGATGTCAAACACCAGTTAACGAGTCTAAAACCAGACTCCTTATCTTGGACAATTGCATAACCTGACTAACATATATAGGAATTAATGCAGATGTAGTTTTTGATAAGTTAAAGCATGACACACCCCCCTCTTTCCAGGCACATGAGCCAGGTGTGCAGAAACATCTGCGTGGCAGGAAGGTGCAAGAAGTCACAGTAAAGGGCAGCGTTAAAGTTGTACTGACTTGGACAAAAAAAACTGTCTTGCCTGATTTTGTCAGAAGTAAGGACAAAACCAAGAGTTGTAAACCAGCTGCTCTGCCTGACAGAGCCACAGCCCAGCAGGGACCTGTCTGTGCACTTCGTCCTAGGACTTAGTGTTGGACACTCAGCAACAACGTTCCCTCCTGGAGAACACACAGTTAAATTTTGTAACTGAATTGTGCACAAGCATCTCAGCTGAGGGGGCAGGCACAGGAGTGGAGAAAAAAAAACCAGGGAAGATAAAAAAACAGACCTGTGTTCAAGAAGTCAGTCGTATTTGGCTGGAAAATACTTAAGTACAGAAACATTCTGCATATGGTTTGGCATGTGCTGACTCCGGAACTGTGCACGGCAGTGTTCCACTTGTCCTTCCCCCTGCTTTAAATTCTGTAGCAGAGCAAAATGACTGCCCTGCTGGGGAGATTGTACATGTTACCGATTTGATCCTCTCTCCCAAAGGCACAGAACTCTTCCCTACTGTTGTAATCCTTCCCAAACAGGCCAGAGCTCATCCACAGCAGTGCTGTGGCACAGCAGACAGCACTCACAGGATGAGGTGCTTCCAGCAGCACTCCCAAGTCCAGGTTCTGGGAGTGGAAGCATTCAACCCCACTGTGTTTATGACCAGGTGGGCATTAACTCCCACAGGTGCTGTGCAGTGTTTTACTGCAGTGGCAGAAACACTGGGAAGATGCTCGGAGTACGACAGAGCTCCCTGGCCCAGCTGAGATCCTCACGAGCTGCTGGGTGTGAGGCTCCACAGAGCACAGATCCAGCTCGGGTATCAGCGACTGACATAAAGAGTTCCTGTTTCCTTACCACCATAAATGCAAACTCTCTAAGTGAGCTCTGGCTCTGTAGTGCACAATAATGTATAAAACTACAGGACTTCCATTACAAATATGGAATTTATTAAATGCTATTTAAAGTTACTAAAAAAATCTGGGACATTCCAGATCCATCAGTAACACTTAACCAACCTTGTTTTTCACAAGGCAAGGACAAGGGAGTACATTGTTTCCTGCACTTTATTTCTCCAGGCAGAGACAACCACACATCTCTCCCAGCTCCTCCCGTCCAATAAATCCTCTTGGTTTTTCCACCCCCTTCCCAAACAGGTTCAGTGTGCTAATTTTAGCAGATGGAAGAGCAGCAGCATGAACTTTAAGCAGGGCCAGTTCAACACAAATAAGGTAACAGCACGTGAGTCTACCTGTGCCTGCAAACACACACTGGCCACACCAAGTTACTGCTCTCAAGCACTGAAAATATTTCTGAGTGGCAGATTGTGCTGTTTAATAAAGAACAGCTATGAAAAAATCTTTAAGCCTCACTCCCTCACATATCTCCAAAAAAACTGACCAAGTGGGGAGGGAAGTACCTCCCTGGATTTGTATTTCCAGCTCCATTTATATTAAGTCAAAGACTGACATTAGAACTTTTCTTAAGCCATTTATCAAAAATAATCATTTTCAGGGACAAACCCTCTGAATGAGTGATTTTCTTTCTCATTCATTTTTTAGCTTGGTCTTCCAGTAGATCCTTAGCTTCATTGATTTTGGCTGCTACATACGGAGATCCACCTAGAAGAAAGAGAACCTCAAATCAGACGAAAAAAACCCAACATTCATCTTCTGTGTTGAAAATAATGCCACAGGACACAGGAAAAAAAGAGCATGGTCGGAGGTTCTGCCAGCTAAAGAACAAACTGGTTACGACTGAAGGCACCTAAGTTCACTCACAGTCACTGCAGGAGCTCAGTGTCAGACCACTCGTTCCTGTTAGGCTGCTTTTCGTTTACTGGGGTGGTTTTTTCCCTCCAGTTTTACCAGTCATAAATGAATTGGTCACCACTGACTTAGCACAGTCTGTGCTGAATACAGAAGCACTGAACTGCCAGGTCTGCAGATAACCCTGCACAGCACAAAGTGCTGCTGTACCAAGGGACCAGTTCAGTTTTTACAGACGACAAAAAAATGACTTAGGGAGGCTGAGCCAGAATCCACAGTGCAAATGCACCACCGCTGTAAAGCCATGAGGTACAACTGTGGTGGTAGCATATATCCCATTAATCACACTATAATTATTTACCTGAAGCTTAATTTAACGTGTTTAGCTCATGTACAACACAGAATGCTATTCTTAGGTCCTGCATATATTCAGTAAGGTTAATTCTGAAGGTAACTTTCACTCAATTTTATCTTTGAAAGGCATATTCCCATGGATTATTCTAGTTTTGGGTGCACAGAAGTAAGGAATTCAACAGTCACTTTAAAGGAAGCCATTTTGCCTTTCAAGCGACGATTAAGAAGTTAAATGTCAAACACCAACACATGATTCTGACTCAGTGAACAGAATTTAGAATAGGTATACATGCCCTGAGTTACTAACTTTGAGCATAACTAGATTCTGAGCCTTCAGAGTACCACAAACAGGAATATTGCATGGTTTAATGTCTTCAGCAGCTGTAGAAGGCTCAGTATTTGCCGTTTATGGTGAACTGAAGCATTCACATGAACTCAAACTCACAAGTGGTACATAAAACACACAAGGGTACTCTGGGTTTTCATCTAAAATTAAGGTGATTTTAAGTCTCATTTTAAAAAATCATATTCTAATCTGGTATTCACAGAAGACAGGGCAGCTAACAAACTGACCTGCTGAATCTGTCTGCTTGCTTTTAAAATATTCACACACAAAAATATGCTCTAGACCTATGTGGATTAAGGCACCCTAAGATTTGTTTTCACTCAGTTTTCTGTGGGTTTTTTAGTAGCTGAGGTGGTTATGTATCACTCACTTCTTCCCTACACAATTCTATTCATCTGTGTTAAAAACATGTATTAACTAATCAACATGACTTAATTTCCTTACCTTTATCTGGATGATTCAGAAGCATGATCCGTCTATGAGCTTCTCTAATTTTATTTCTGTTGGCTGTAGGGCTTTGAAAGAGAGAGAAAAACTGGCTTAAGGGATCCTCATGAAATTCCCCAGATTGTCAAAAGACATCTGAGAACAAGTGAGCACTCTGTCTTACCCATAAACTCTCTAGCTAACACATATGTTTCTCTTTTCCTACCACTGATACGTAGTGTCTAAATCCTGGAGAGGCTTTCTAGGGTTTTTCCAAAACACTGCACGCTGAAAAAGACAGGCTACAGCAGTCTAATAGGGTGGGGGTCATCCACACAGTTAAAAAGAAACAGGACCATGTTGTAACGTTTTTATTGGGAAAACTTCCTAAAGGCTGCAAGACAAAAAAATTTGCTTGATTTATTAAGGTAAAAAACCCCACAAAACCCCAAAACACTTCACAGTTGAAAGTTCTTATTTGATAGATTTGTGTATTTAACCTTAAGTGCTTTGGCAGGGATTGCCACCATAGTCAGATCTACAGTGTTCCAGAAGTGATGAATTTATTCCAGATACAAGAAGTGGGTTTGCAGCACCCGCAATCTGCATCCACCTGAAATTCCCCAGCACTGACAGGAACCACAAGAAAACAGCAGCACCACGTTCACCACACCGAGTGAACCCCAAGGCTTCCTGAAACGGCCGATTTGGACCACACGTGGCTTTGGAATGTGCAAGGGCATTGCAGATGCATGGAAGTCCACACAGAATTAGGTTCAACCACGCTAGAGTGCAGCAAAGAACCCTCCAAAAGCACAGAAAATCCTGAACAGCCACTTCCTATTTCCTAACTTGGCAGTGACACTCCCAGGGGATGCTGGGCATTGGATGACAACCGTTCCAAACAAGGCCAGCAGTGAGGGGACACCACTGCCTCCTGTTCACCTTCCATTTCTGATAAATTTCCTTTACCTCACTCCTAGTATTAAAGCTGCTTCTCGTTTAGTCATCTTGGGTTCAAATCCACCTCTGTAATAACCACTGAAGGCCTGAAAGAGAAAACTTATTAGTTTAAAACACACTAATTTCTAAGTATCAGTTAAAATGGCTCATTATTGCTTTAGTAGCTGCTGAGCTTTTAGTCTGTAAAAATAGCAAAACTTTTGCACTTGTTATAGGAAATTCAGTTGAAGTAGAGTATCATTATTACATGATTACTTAAATTTGCCCAAAAAAGTTCTCTATTAGCCAATCACCACCAGAATTGCGGCAATTAATTGACAAAATACAGGAGAAAGTACAGCAATGTTATAGAGAGACAACAGTCTGGAGTTATTTCACCAAGTAAAGTTTTAAATAAAGAGATGCTACTGATAAATAAAAACTTACAGGTTTTGGTAGGTTTTGAAGGGCTTGTTTTACCTGTGGCTCCATTTGCTTCAAAGCCTTTACTGCATAGCGACCTTAAAGAGACCAGCATTAACTGCGGTTAAGTATAGTTCCATGAACATTTAGCTATTCAGTGCAACTGGTAACTTGTGGATTAGAGCGTGGAGTAAACTTTTTTGGGACCTAAAACAGAACTTCGATCTTTTGTCTAATGACAGCCATTAACCCAGGCTCTCCCGAAAGAGTGTCCCGTGCCGGCTATTAGAGTACCGTGAGCCCAGCCCCGCAGCACGGGTAAGCACAAGCGGTGCGCAGGTACCGCTGGCTGCTCGGTGTCCGCCCGTCCCCCACACACCTGCGAATCCGGCTGCCGCTATGGCCAGGCCGACCGCCACCATCGTGCTGGCCTGCATGGGAACGAACACACACAGGGCTTGCTCACCGACGGGGA
>VZTG01008123.1:73738-77774 GCA_013397845.1 Melanocharis versteri | reverse complement strand
GGCCGGGGCGGGGACGGGGACGGGGACGGGGACAGGGACAGGGACAGGGACAGGGACACGAGCGGGGAGAGGGACAGGGAGCGGGGCAAATGCAGGGACAGAGGATGGGGGCAGCGGCAGCACAGAGCGCAGGGTGACGGCGGAGTTGTAACAGTGATGGTACAGACCTTACTCAGAACGTAATCAAGCGATTTCGGCCCTGATCTAGAGGCTTCTCGCACGCCAGATTCGCTTTTTTAAAAAATAAAAGTGGTTTTTCTGTCCCTCCTGAGGGGAACGTGTCCGGTTCTGGGCTCCTCGGTCCAAGAAAGACGAGGAGTCAGTAGGGAGGGTCCAGCGGAGGCGCAAAGGTGATCTGGGGTCTGGAGGGGCTGGGGGAGCTGGGCCCGTTCAGTCTGGAGAAGACTGGCAGGGGATCTCGTTAATGCGAAGAAATATCTCCAAGGTGCGGGCCAAGAGGATGGTGCCAGACTCTTTTCGGTGTTTCCCAGCAACAGCGTAAGGAGCAGTGGCCATAAACTAGAACACGAGAAGTTTCGCCTCGACGTGAGGAGCAGCTTATACACGCTGGGGGTGGCAGAGCGCTGGGACAGGCTGCCCTGGGAGGTCACGGGTCTCCCTCTCACCTGGATGCGTTCCTGCATCACCTGCTCCAGGTCACCCTGCCTCCTCAGGGGGGTTGGACTGGATCATCTCCAGAGGTCCCTTCCAACGCTGACAACCCTGTGACTCTCCCATTTCCCCCGTCTTTTACCCCGGTGATCTGCTCCCCGTGCCTGACCGCCCCATTTCCCCGTGCGCCGCGCTCTCTGCGCCTCCCCCGGTGCTGATGGAGCCTCCCCGCTGCGCTGTCGGCGCTGCCGGCACCGGCTGCGCCCGGGCGGGCGCGGGGCTCTGATTGCTGCAGATTGCTGCGGAACGAGGGACAATTACGGGCACGGCACTTGTGTTTGAATATTATTAATAACATAGTGTCATCTGTTAATAGCACGGTGCGGTACGCAGCACAGCGGCCGCGTGTCCGCCTGTCTGTCCGTGGCTCTGGTTGGAAGGTGCAGTTTTGGAAACTGAGTAACGCAGCAGGGAGAGCACGGCAGCCTTTAGCCCCGTCAAAGCTCAAGGCTCAGAGTCCTGCTGTCTGACCGACACTCGGGGAAAGCATTTCTGCCATCCCTTGTGCTTGTAGAATGCGTCTGTGACCTCGGGGACTCCCAGGGGACCCAGTGGCCAAAGCCAGCTGCCTTTTGGCTGCTTAAGGTCTAGGATTCACAAGCCCTCGCACAAGCAGTTTAGTGTCAGAGCTGACCATTGGCTAAGACACTTGTGGTTTTGCTGGCTCTTGCACTGGAAGACAGAATTTTCCTTCCTAGCTGTATATTTTCTGTGAATAATGAGTTCACTTTGAATGTGTCATAATTTCACTTTGTGCTTGAATTGTTTTCCTCACTAAAATTTCAAGTGCCTGATTTTATATCTCCTAAAGTAATGTTTGCAGGTGTCTCCTGTCTCTTTCCTTCCCTGTCATTCTAGTAACACCACAAGGAAATAACCTGCTTTAAAAGGGATGGAAGAAAGGTTTTGGTTAAGGTGCTTGTACTGTTGTACAAGTGTTTCCTGAGGTGGAACTAAAACAAAACTTTTATGTTTGATAAAGGAATTGAATCCACTCATTGCAGAGCACAAGGCCCCTGACAGGCTGTAAGACATGCTCAAATACGGAAAGGGGAGCCAGCAAGTAGAAAACAGCTAGATGAATTGCTGGGAAAAAAGTCCTCTCAAAAAAAGTAAAGGTGTACAGGTCTAGTATATAGAAGAGGATTTGGTTTTAAGGATTTGGTCGTCTTTGTCCCTTTTCTATCAAAAAAGGCTGTTAAAAAAACCCCAAAACCACCAGAACCAAAAAAGAGGGTAATGACTTTACTAGGGTATGACTAGGATTTAATTTTTCATATCATCTGAACAAATAAGGTTTTTGCATGAGGTTTAATTCTTCCATCTTGAAAGAACCTTTTGCTAGATCCAGATCTTGGTGACCTTCAGGAGAAAACCATCTGAAAGGGGATTTTATTTTATTTCCCTCCTCTCTCTCCCCAGTCCCTGTTTAGATGAACTGGTAGCTCTACTGGCAAAAGTGCTTTTACAAATTTATACTTAGAGGTTCTTTCTGTAGTGAAATTTCTCATTTTTAGAGGAAAAGGACAAATATAATGAAATATGCAAACTTGGCTGGGAATGGGTTGATAATGTACCTAATTCTTCTCCTGTGAAAGCCCTTTAGAGAAAATCCAGAAAGGAAGATCTCGGGATCTTGAGCAAGCCTCTTCTTGTTTAAGAGATTTCATCTTTTTTAGGGAGAAAGGAAAATTAGTAGGAAGGGCTGGCAAGAGTGGAGGTGGGATGGAGGAATTTGCATTATTGGTACATGTAATATACCAGCAACTGGACAAGTCTGAGCCTAGGGGTGGAATAATTTGATTTTTATTATTAGGTGAAACAATACAGCATTTCAAGATGAAATGTCATAATTCCTTTAAAGCATGCTGTGTATATTTTTACTCTGAGACAACTTAAACTTTGTTTCTTCCCACAGTTGTGCTTCCCTCTCAGAGCTACAGGATGTGTCCCAGCTTGGACAGCATGGAGAGTGAAATCAAAGTTCCATTTGATTTTCCTGGTGAGATAATTTTACAGCACCTTATTCCTCTGCATCTTCTATTGCTCAGCCTTGTGGTGGGGTATGGAAAGTCATTCCCAGGGGAAGTGAATGAGTTCTAATGGGCTCAAGTGAAACAGGTGCACTACAGTTTTTATCCCTTCTGCAGAATGTCTGTTTGAAATCGGGAGGGAGGCAGAATTATTCGGTGTTTGAGAAACACACTCTCAGTTGGAGTACGCAACCTTTTATTTTGCCTGTGTTCCTAAACTGTTCCCTTTCTATAAGCCAGAGAAACCCTGAAGCTTTTGTAGTTTCTTCTGTCAAGTGTTTTACTGTACTGCTTTCTTCAGGTTTCCACTCTGGGGTTAAAATGCCTCATGACAGAAGACTGTATTGGAGGCTTTATCTTATAGGATGATCCAAAGCAGCTGATGTATGGTACATAAAGAAACTTTGCTGTTTAACACACCCTTTCTGCAGAAATCTGGCTGTGCTTTCTCTTGACTGTGTCTTCCAAACTGAGCAGAAGGTGAAATAGATAGCTGTGCTCTCAGAAGGTTTGTGGTGTAGCTGTCAGATGCCTTTAAGGCTGTTAAACATTTGTTTAAGCCAAAATCCCAGTTCTGTGTTGTCACATGCACAGCTGGCCAAAGCTTACACTGCTTGTTGCTGTGTGTG
Source organism: Melanocharis versteri (assembly GCA_013397845.1). Taxonomy (NCBI): domain Eukaryota; kingdom Metazoa; phylum Chordata; class Aves; order Passeriformes; family Melanocharitidae; genus Melanocharis; species Melanocharis versteri. The sequence goes on along the minus strand of VZTG01008123.1, from coordinate 74,440 downwards.
CAGTGACTGGACTACCAAGCTGTTAAAGGCTTGCAGAACTGCTGCTTGGGGCACCAAGACACAGAATTTCTTAGGCATTTTTAACACATTAGTTTTTCATATTTTAAGATATATATAATAAAATTAAATTTGGATGGATTTGGGGATTTTTTTTCCCTGTGAACTGTATTCCTGTTTTTTCCCCATACTCCACCTTTTTTGTCTCTGCCAGTCTGCCATTTACTATTTTCGTATCTCTTTTCTTTTTCTTTTCATTTGTCCCTTTTCAAATTCTACTCTCTTTTTGTGTGCCCAACATCTGTACCAGAGTACAGTGCCACACTCTCTTACCTGTGGCTAAATGACCTTGGTATATGTAGCATCACTCCGTCATTAAACTGATAATCATAATTATTAGAGCATAGTGTGGATGACACTAATTATCAAGTGAGATTCTCTCACTTGGTAAGAATGGTTGTGGATTTTCTAATCAAACCAAGCAAGCTTTCAGTGTACTTTGACAGCAGGTGTGAAGTACGTGTAGCATATCCATGTTCATGGTACTCACAAGAGAATCCATCTGACTTTCAGTGGGCATTATTTGGCTCCCTGGCTGAGTTATCAAACAGGTAAGACTGCTGCAAAATGATGGAGGGGCGAGGTTTGTCATTGTTAGCAAATCAATCCCAAACTCCCTGAAGCTGAGCTAAGGAATACAGAATC
>VZTG01008123.1:31238-68738 GCA_013397845.1 Melanocharis versteri | reverse complement strand
CATGCAAACAACATGAGATAGAAAACATGAAATGTGCTGGGTGAGTTGGGTTTAGAGAGTGTGATCTGCAGGTCTGTACTTCCCGCTGTCCTTTGCATAACTGGACATACACTGATTGCATGTTGCTTTCTCAGGAATGAGTAACTCTCCTTTTACATATTAATTTCTATAAATCATACACCCAGAAAATTAATTTTGCATATTTTTGCACTCAAACTTTCTGGTTCTGCATTTTCAGGAGAAGCACACACGTTATGTGCATCACGCCAGCATTCGTGTTCCATAGAGGAGTCAGTTCATAACATGATAAAGGGGTTGTTTATCAGACAGATAGTGCTGTATGAGCTGTAATAGCTTATTGATGGTGTGCTGGGGTTTGGACTGGTCTGTTAATGGATTGCAGTCCGACAACAACATTTCTAAAAATGAGGGTGTTTGGCAAAGAGCTCTGAAGCTCTGTATACTTCATAATATTTGCTTTTAATCTATGCTGTGTCATCAATACCGTCTTTAGAGTCCAAACCAGTCTAAATTAGATACAGACACAGAGGTATGTAGTGGGAAATTTTTTTCTTTGAAAATGAAGAAATAACACAAATGAAATAACACAAATAAATTTTGAAGTTATTCTGAGTAATTAAATTCTCATACCTACATAACCTATCTCTGTAACTCTTTATATGTTTTTGTGTAATTAAAAGGTGTGCATCCTGTGTAACATTGTTTTATCAAGCGTATTTTATCAAGAAACAGATACTTTAAACTTTTGGCTATTGTATTTGGGGAATTAATTTAGTGTGTTTCATATGTCGCAAAGTATAGAATACATTTTGTTGTCAGTATTTGATGCTAAATATACCCATACTTAATAAGTGCCTCATAGTAAGTGCAGCATCAATGAACAGACAGGTTGATATCATCACTTCAGAGCTAGAGAAACACCAGCTATAAATTTAGAGGACCCTCAGTGACACCAGTACAACTGAGAGATGAATTTGTTGCTCTGACAGGTTCTATTCCTGCCTGCAGCTGCTCAGCGCCACACTGAATACAGAGGTCAGTTATTTATTTACTTTCAGCCCAGTGCATTTTCAGTAAATTCTCTTCTCCTAGCAATCACTTACCAAATGATTTCTCTTCACTCCTTTTGCTTGAAGAAGATTGCAGTCTGTCCTGTCTGTTATCACTTTCCAACTCTGAACCTGAGATGGGAGAGGGAGAGGAGAAGGAGCAGCACACTATTAATATAATATTTGCTGCTGCGCTGCTTTTGCATTACCTCCCACTGAGCAAAGTGTGAGTAGCATCACTGGTGCCTTGTCTGCTCATCACTTTGGCGAGAGGAAAATTCCTCAACACAGACTGTGCTGTGTATGTCAGGAAGTTAAAAATACGCCATGGTTCTAAGCCTCTATTTCAGATTATGTTTTACAGTAACCAACCAGGATCAGACTGTCCGTCAAATGGCAGCTAGAAATACATCTCAGTGCAGCTCTACTGAAAGCCTTATCAAACATGCAAAAAATGCACGCTGGTGTGCAGCATGGAGAGGTGTTTGCTTTTGCTCCTGCAGTTCATGAAGAGACCTGCTGCATTGTCTGCATTATGGCAATAGAGAGACTGCAGAAAATTTTTACAAATGTCTCACAACAATCTGACTGAATACCAGAGTGCAAAACAGGGGATGGGCAAATGAAAAAAAAGTGCTTTGCAAAATTTTGTTCAGGACTAACAGGCGTTGAAATTTCTAAATTAGGTTATCAAAACAATCGTATTCATTGCCAAATTGTTATTATTTTCAGATGCGATCGATTTGGGAAATATAAATGTGTTTTATCTTCAGTGTGTTTGCTAATATTGTGATGACTTAAAATGCAACTCACCAGTATATTTGGAGCTCAGAGAAGAGGCAGCATCATTAGCTGCCATATACTAAAATACCTTGTAGAGATGTAACTGGATGCAGTATAAAATAAGATGAGCGACTGTGCTTGGAACGAGCTGATAGGAACACAACAATTTTAAGCATGGACCTGCAAAATTAGTACATGGTAATAATGCATGGCATTGAATTCTTTAAGAACATCTTGAGTTAAAAGAAGCAAGTCTGCAGCAGCTCCAGTCTGCTTTGGAACATGACTTGGAACTGGAAAACATAATGGAATGTTTCAGTCTGCAGTTTAGTGTCTCGTTTTGTTGCTGGCTGCATTTGTTTGTAGGTGAAGTCACAACTTGCACTATTTGCATGGTTCTTGCTTTTGCTGGAAATGCAAAACAATTTTGATCGAATGAATCCCTGTCATTCTGAGAAAGAGAATGAAAGAGACTATTAAAAAACCTCAGTCCTCAATCAAGCAGTGATTGGCAAGTGGTATCAAAAACCTGAACAGGGAAAGTAGAGCACCTCCAAAACTTGTGAAATGTTGTATGAGTTCCTCCTTGGTTATTCATCTCTAATCAGGAATTGTGATGATCATGAAGATGATGATGATTTTTCTTTAAAACAGCGTCAGTTACCCACTTCTCTTGAAAAGGGTTTCCCCATGTGTAATGGTATGAGATGTTGGTGCTTATTCACTTCACTGGTGAGTTTAAACACCAGATAGCCTCACTATCAGTCTTCTCATAGTGGGAAAGCATCAGAAGCAGCAGAGGCTATAAGCATTTGTACTTCTTTATTTCAGAGATGAAATTTTGAATATTTTGATTGATGTATGTTGATGCAATATTTAGTACTGTGCAAAATAGAGACAAGCAGCTAATTTTTCTTCAGCACCTCTTCAACAACTGGTCTGAATCTCTACTACCATTACAGGGAGTCAGCAGAAAAGAGAATTTTCTTCCTTCCTTTCTTTCCTTCCTTCCTTTTCTTCCTTCATCTTATGGAATCACAGTCTTCATTAAAGGAAAGAAGCAGATGATAAAATATATACCCAATACACGTTTATGCTTTCGTGCACATAAAATTAATTACAAAGCTAATAAACTCTTGTGTGTGCAAGTCTGCCAAATCTCTGAAACTTGGCACTCTCCAGATGGAAACATAGGTGCAGTCAGGGTTAAGGTTTCCCATAGAGGCTTTGAAAAGAAAAAATCTGTGTTATGTGAAAGCATTGCACTGGAGTCTTAGCTGAAAACGAATAGAAGTTACTGAAATTAGAGTAATATGAACAGAGCTAGAGAAAAGTACAGTAAAATATACCTAAATTGTTTGCTAGGAAACTGCAGATTTCTTTATGATCTTGTATATTTAGAAGAGATAATATTATTGAATATATTACTATATATATCCTTGTAGTTAGTGTCTGAGTGTTCACTGTGTACATACAAAGTTATGAAATTCTGCCTTATTTTTTTTTTTTAAATCTAAAGTGCCACTCATGGTTAGTTCATGTCTTCAAACTGCTTAGAGCAGTCTTAAAAGCCAAACAAAACAAAGCTACAAACCAATGTTATCTTTATGTAAAAGTAACACTACAACTATGTTATGAAAGGAAGATAAAAGGGAAAATAGGAAAACAATGTTACTATACGTCACCTATACTAGGTCAGAGAGAACCTTTTGGTTTTGTCTTTAATTAATTATGAACTTCAGTATATTCAGAAGTTTCAGTTCTTTCTATTTATTTTTTGGTGTAAATTACCCACGTTTCTGTTGTGAATATTTTCTTGTAACCCTATTTTACTTCAAGTTACTGAACGTTAATGATGAATTTTGAGTAAGACTATAGTATAATGAAGTGCTGTTTATTTATTACTTGTTGTAGTATTTAAAACAAAACAAAATCCCACCAAAGAGTTTTAGGAATACAAACCCTGTGAGGTCTAATGGGGACTTGTGGTCTTAAGTACCTGAATGCTTCCCTGTAACTCCCAGCGATTCCCCTGTAATCTCGCTCTTTTGTTAGCAATCCCCCTAATTTACACATCCCATTTGTGCATGCGCAGCAGACACTGTTCTGCATAGCTTTTTTTAACATACTGGATTTCCAAACATAGTAGGTTTAAGTACAACAGGAAAGAGAATTGTGCAGAATGGCCAGCAAAATAATATTCTCAGTTAAAAAAGCGAAGAAAAATACTAGGAAAGGGAACAAATATTTTCAGATCAGATTTGTAATTATGGAGCCAGTGAAGCAGAGGTACAAGCAAGTAGCTTGAAAAGGAAGACGGTGCAGAGAAGGCATCTGAGTCATAGAAGAATTCCTAAAGATTCTGTAAAAGTGGGAGGGACACTGATTACATGAGTGGAAAAAAAGTAAATGAAGAGCTTTGAAAATGAGAGACAACCTTTAACAGATGTTTGAAATAACCAGCAGAGCTCATGTTTTTGTCAAGAATCCCAATCTTTATCTATATTTAAAATAAATGTTTGACCAAGGCTTTTAGAATAGATTTATTTTCCCCTCCTGCCCTGAAACAGGAATATTCCCCTGCAGTGAGAGTGCAGCAGATTAGAACATCCAAAACCCCTGCTCGCTGAACCTTTGCAATAAAGGAGTTGTCAGGATTTTAGTTGTGATGGGGATGGATCATTGGTGTTCCTTGGACACATTTAAACACTTCTGCTCTAAAGCTTCAATAACTTCACAGCCAGGGAATATTTTGCCTACCCCGTTTATGTTATGGCCTGAGAAAATAAAAAGCAACATGTTACCTACATGGGTCTGCAGCTGAAGTACTGCTCTCCCCCTCTCCCAGCCCTGGAAAAGCAGAAATGCTGCTGCAGTGGATCTGGGTGTGAGGTGAGACTGTCACTGCCACAGTGACCATGCTCTGTGGGAACAGCTCTGCTGGTGTTCTGCTGGGGGAGCTGCTGAATTAGGAAATGTTGGATTTTAAGAGAAGCGGGAACGTGGCCCAGATTCCCTACTGAGGTAACAAGCTGGTGGTAACTGATAGCTTTGACCAGAGATGAGTTTGGCTTATGGCTCTTCAAAGCAACTTTCTACATGATTTGCTTAGCCAGTAAAAGTTTTACAGGAGTTATGCAATGAAGGATTCAAAACTAAATAAACACTGAAAAAAGTCCCACAAGAAAGTTCTCACTTTTTTTTGTTTTCAAGGATTATTTTCACTTTTAGTAGTTTCTGGAGGCTCAGGAAGACAAAACTGTTTTGTGATTGTGGATGACAACTGACTTCTGATGAATGCAAAGCAATGACTTATGCAATAACTTGATTTAGCCAGGTAAAACCTTATTAATTTTTAGAAAGTACTTCAGCATCTCTCTCATGTTCCAGCTTATTGTGTTGCAGTAAGTTATCAGAGATGTTCTTGGGTTTAAACTGAACCTTGATAAAATTTTGCTTGAGACAAAGTGATCATTTATTGAAACATTCATTTTGAGGCACAGATACATGTAAGTGGCTCTCTGACGTGAAGACTGAAAACTAGTGGGTTTGAAATACTGTAATGAGCTGTCCTTTTATGAGAGGTACTAGACAACAGTTACGTAACTATCCCTAATTTCTTTTTTATATATCATAGAATCATTTAGGTTGGAAAATACCTTTAACACGCAAAACACTTTATCTTTAGAACTTACATCAGTACAAGCCCTACAAAAATTCTGAGATTTTGCAGTCACTGTTGGTGTCTTTGGGTTTGTTTGTTTCCAAAAAAAAGACAGAGGCCAATCACTCTTCTTTTCATGTTTAATTCCTGCCAAAAGATCCCCCAGGTCTTTCGTCTGGATTAATTATTTACAATATCCTATTCAACAAAGTTATATAACAATTCTATGAAACACTTTCTTATTTTCCAGACTGCTCTCCAGGACTGCTCTTATATAAAGAGTTGGTAAATTGCAAACTAAGAATTGATGCAGTAGCACTCTCAGTCTGTGATTTATTTTTGCCCCGTATTTGTGTAGGAGCACAAGTATTTTAAATTAATACTAACACTGATGTATTCTATCACTCTATATCTCAAATTTGTCTCATTTCATGACTAAGCCCAGAAGCTTGGCCCTTGCTGTATTTTAACCAGAAATTCTGCCCACTTGCTGAAATTCTGCAGATTTTGTAGTCCAAGAGGTCAGACTACATGATCGTACAAGTGCCTGGAAACCTATTAGTTAAATTGTAACCTCATGTGGGAAGGATCTATCTAAAAATGAATTATTTAGGCATGTTTGGAATTTCAATAGTATTTGGTTGTGTTACAAAGAGAAGGCTGAAGAGACTGTGCATCTACAAAAGTATCAGTTTTTCCAGATCATCACCTTTCTATGGAATACCTTTCCAGTGGTTCTGGTTTTATCATTGCTTAAGGGCATAGAGGCGCTAATGCAAACCCTGTGGAGGTAAACAGGAGATTTTTAGATTAAGTCCAGGTTAGCTGGTGTCAAAATTATGTATAGCCTTAGCACCACTAGGTTTCAGTTTTCTGGGAGTTAGTAATTTTTAGGAAGCTTTGCAGTTCAAGCAAGAAACAGGGATTCAAAGAGCCATTGTTCAGAATTCTGAATGTACACCTATTAATTATTTTTGTTACTTTATACAATTATTTCATACCGTACTTTTAACTTACTTTTATGAGGTGGACTATGAATTAGCTACATTGGAAAAATGAAGCAAAACAGCACTAGCTCCAGCTCCTTCTGTTCCAGTAAAAGAAATTACTTTACTAAACTACTTAATAATTTGAAACCCTCAGTGGTTCCAGGAGGGAAGTAGAATCTCATCACAGGAAAAGTCGTGACAGTGGGGTGTGCAGGGTCAGCACAGCTACAGTGCAGGTTATTGCTCAGTTCTGTTTGTTTGTTTCTTTTCTCAGCCAAGCACCTAGGGTGAAGGAGTTACCAGAAAACTTTTTAGGGGTGGCATTAGCTATGAAAAAGAAGAGAAGCTCAGATACTCCTGGGTGTGCTGGCTACTCTGAAAATGATACACAGCCCTTTGCTATAGCACAGAATTTGTGTATGACCTCAACTCGCTCAGGTGGAGCTCCCATTCAATCTAATTCAGTGATAATTGTGCCATTTTAATGGTGCTGGGATTTCTCTTTTTTTTTATTCATCATTTCTCTGCATAAAAAATGAGAGAAATGGTAAAGTGGTACTTTCTTCAGGATGTTGTGAGTATAACCGTGTGAAGGATATATGGAAGGTGGTAGGGTTGCCCAGATGAATGCAGGACTTACATGCAATATCCAACAGCAACTGAGTAAAATAAATCTGATCCAAGAATACTTGTGAAAGTACATAATCTCAAATTCTTTCCTATATCATTTCTTTATTCCTCTGACACCAACGTGTTTTTCTTTGGAATTATTTCTCTTTAGAATGAGTCTGTATAAACCAGTCCATTCTGAGCTGCATGGGCACTCATGTTTTGATCCAGCAGCGCTGTTGTAGCTGTGATCAGCTATTGATGTAAGTGAAGCAGTGACACCTTTTAGAGTAAGAATTTTTAAAAATTGAGATGCCTTCAGAAACACGTGTGCTTTTGCACCCCAAAACACGTCTTTTGCTCCCAATCATAACAGCTGCTCTACTAGACATATTCTGTCTTCCAGTATATTTTGCATATTTACCTAGAAATGTATTTCTTTCTCAATATTTGTGANCTGACCTCAACTCACTCAGGTGGAGCTCCCATTCAATCTAATTCAGTGATAATTGTGCCATTTTAATGGTGCTGGGATTTCTCTTTTTTTTTATTCATCATTTCTCTGCATAAAAAATGAGAGAAATGGTAAAGTGGTAGTTTCTTCAGGATGTTGTGAGTATAACAGTGTGAAGGATAAGGGGGTAGGGTTGCCCAGATGAATGCAGGACTTACATGCAATATCCAACAGCAACTGAGTAAAATAAATCTGATCCAAGAATACTTGTGAAAGTACATAATCTCAAATTCTTTCCTATATCATTTCTTTATTCCTCTGACACCAACGTGTTTTTCTTTGGAATTATTTCTCTTTAGAATGAGTCTGTATAAACCAGTCCATTCTGAGCTGCACGGGCACTCATGTTTTGATCCAGCAGCGCTGTTGTAGCTGTGATCAGCTATTGATGAAAGTGAAGCAGTGACACCTTTTAGTGTAAGAATTTTTAAAAATTGAGATGCCTTCAGAAACACGTGTGCTTTTGCACCCCAAAATATGTCTTTTTCTCCCAATCATAACAGCTGGTCTACTAATCATATTCTCTCTTCCTGTATATTTTGCATATTTACCTGGAAATGTACTTTCTCAGTATTTGTGGTACTAACACATAATTTTCTTTGTTAATCACTTTCCTTTAGCTGCTTTTGTTTAGCTCTTGACATATGGATTAGTGTTCAAAATATCATCTGGACATTTTGAAGTTTAAATGAGCCAGCTTTGCTGGATTGTTAGAAAAGCTTGAAACTTACATCACTTTTCCTGCTCTTTAGGGACATGTTTCTCTGTATTGAAGTTCTTAGCACTCTCATGCCCCTTATATTAGGATTCCTGCTAATGGATCTTGATTTTATGAAACTCTAATACAAACCAGACAGTGAAAAGCTACTAATTTTCTGCTTTGTCACTTAAAATTTGGAATTCTATTTATACAGGATATACCTTGCTGTAGTTTTTTGAAAGTGTGATGTAATTCTAATTCTCGTCTAGTGATGCTGTCATTTTAATAATCATTCATTAACAGGAATATCAGCTGCATTTTGTGTTTCTCTAATCAGAACTGAAAATAGGATACATTTGGGGTTGGACTGTTAATGGTCACTTACAGAGTTACTGTCAGAAGCTCATAGTAAGAGCCTGGAAAATGCTGGTACCCTCTTTCCCCTCAATCACTGCAAGAATTTCTGATATACAGACATGGAGCATGGTTAAACCGGATCTTACATCGTCAGATGTTTTGTGATGTAAGTGTTGGTGTGGATGATCATAACATCTGAGTTTACTGATGTCACTGCTTTTCAATTCAGAAGACACATGATAAGTCTTCAGCTGATGGAATGACCGTTAAGAGAGGATGGTTGTTTCTTTTCTCTTTGAAGTGATAGCTGAAGTTCTTATATATATATATATATATGTGTGTGTACAAGTTGTGTCTTTGTTTTAAAAATACATAAAAGTGTTCCCGCGTATATCTCAGGAGCCACCCATATTGCTCTTACAGTGTGTACCTCCTGATGCTGCTGCTCTGATTGCTGTTTCCCAACTGCCATCCTTGGAATGTCAGCAAATACAATCAACTGCTTTCTTTTCCTCTAGACTTTCAGATTTAGTGGGCATTTTTCCCCCCTTCCCCCTCCTCTGCTTGGATTTCTTTCCAATGGTTCCCCTCCCCCTCTTCTTTAGTTTACAGACTTCTCCAGTGCTTTTTTTCTGTGCTGATTGCAGGAACACCCACCTTTCTGTGGTTTTAGTAGAGCCTTTCATGCTCTTTTCTCTGTACCAGCCCTCTAACCAGATATTTAGGCCAATTATTCTGTTCAGTTTCATTATTCTGCTCCCACAACTACAGTAATAGCCCACTTGAAAGATCACTTGGCTTCTTTCACTGTTGAGACTGCTTGCTAGTTCCCAGAATGGCATCTTCACATCCTGTGATCTTCTGTTGCCTTTTTTCCCCCCCGAGTTTTATTTAAATTAAAAAAGGGTGGGGGTTAAAAGGAAAACCACATACACATAAATGAGCAGGGGGGAAAAAAGAAGGCCGGATATCAAATACGTGCTTTAAGGAAGGGAAATTCCAACACTGTCAGTTTGCAGGAGACACTGAATATCAAATACCATTATTCAGTACATTTTCCACAACAGGACTGACTAAAAATCCCATTGAGATTTACTAGAGTAAGCTTTGCCTCCTCTTTGTTTTGCAGTCACAGAGTGTGAATTTCACTTACAGTTATGAAATTGCGCCCAGAAAACGTTTACTTCTGTTTTGTCCATGCCCATCCATATTCAAAAATGTCACTTCGAAAGTCTCTAAGTAGAGGTTTTTAAAGGGTGTGCAGACACTTTTCATGATAAATTTAAAATCACAGTATTCATGTCTCCCAGATTATACATATAATTTAAATTTAACTTGGGGTTTTAAAAAATCTAACTTTTCTGCCTCCTTTTCTCTTGCTTCTTGTTTCCCTTTCATCTCCTAATTTCATCACTAATGTGTGAAATTATTTGCCTTCTTCACCCTTATCTCTTCTGAATTAGAAGACTGAAGATATGCAGAAATATTTCATGCTTATTTCTTGTGTGACGATTACCATCAGATGAGAATTTTAAGACTGGACCTCAATTGTTTTATCTTGATAAACCTCCCTTTATGGTAAATATAGATTCAGTTGTTCTTAATACTGGAATTGTTTTTCTAAGGTGAAAACTGTGCCTTATTGTTGAACAATAGAGTAATCTGTTCAACAGATTTACATGTAACTTGTTTGTGTCCATTCCAGACTTTCTTTCTCCTTCCATAATTAATACTTTCTCAATTGGGCAGCAAAACAGAGGTGACTTGGGGTAGAGATCCTTTCCCCCCAAATATTGTATCAAACACAGGAATGGTACCTTATCTTTCTAAAGGGGAAAACAAATCCAAATGTCCCATACCTTAAAAATAACCAAAAAAATTGCATCTGTGAAGAACATAACTTGTAGGCTTTTATGCAGACAGTGTGAACGCACAACGTGCTTGAATGGTCAGATATTTCTTGCTGTGAGTTCTTTAATTACCTTAACTTTTAGAAGTTTTTAATTTCTGTCCTTCAATCCGAGAAAATGTGAGCCTGCAGCTGTACAGAATACATTGCTGACAGTGCTGGAGGAGAGGTGGTGTCAGCCCCACACAGGAGAGCTCTTCGCACGTGTGCGCTGGGTTGCACGGAGCTGATGCTCCGTCTCAGAGTGCTCCCTGATGAGAAGCAGCCTGGTGCACTGGGAGCACACTCAGCAGAGGGCCAGAGATGAAATGGGCACTTCCCAGGATCAGGGATAAATTACAAACAAAAATCCCGATGCTATTCTCTGCACTGTATCGGTTCAGAAGAGGACTTCACTTCTCAGAGCTGTCCCTCCAGCACCTTTCACAGCCCATCAGCTCATCCACAGAGAACGCTGAGAATTCAGAATTTCTGTAATTGTTCTTATGCACACAATCACATGGTAACAAGGTTTTCTGTAATGAGAGGGCTGATATAAATCACATACAACAAACTGTTTCCAAATTCAGAAGGAAGAACTTTTGGCCATTTATTTTTAGTGACATGCTGAACTAGAAAATAAGATGCAGGCCATGTTTGTACTTCATAACAGTAACAAATACTTAACTTTTTTTTAGAATTATATTTAGATAAAAGATTAATCCCTCTATTTCTCTGTATTTCAGAATCTTGTGATCCACAATCTCTTTTCAAATCCCAGATATGATAACCAAGGGGTTATGTACCTAAAATAATTTTGTGGATCTATCTTTATCTTCTCTGAGGCAAGAAGTGATTTATGGAGAGAAGTGAGGATAGGGCCCAGTCAAGGAATTCTGTGTATTCAGTGGACCATGCTGATTAAGCGTACCTCCATCTTCTTAAATTTTATTATTAAAAGCAATTCCTATGATTTATTGAAACTTCCCATGTGTTCAACAAACATAACATTTTAATATTTTTCCTATTAAATCCGATTTGTTCCTAGTATATCTCCAAACTACAGTGCTAAACTTCTAGCTAGATAATGAAATGTGTATTCTTGAGGTTGTGTTTTTGCATAGATTTAAAAAAAAAGTGTTTGCTGAGATAATTTACTATGCAAGCTGTGTAATCCCATTTATAACATATTTTTGTTAAAATACTAACTGCCCCAACTATGTCTACATGTTAAAGACAGCCATGCTAGAGTGGGGACGTACATTTTTCTGATTTCTCCCCGTTTATCAGAAATGGTCCTGCTAATTTTCTTGCCCTGTCCTCACTTGCTGGGCTGAACCATTCTGAGATCTTTTTAAGGCAATGCTATGTACTGTGGCTTCATCCATCAATTCCTGTACCTAGTGCACGTGAGACAGCCAGGTTCTGTTGCAGTGTTCCTTATTAAAGCGTCTCAAGTGAATCCCAACACACAGTGAGCAAAAAGACCTTTCCCCTCCCTCCCTGATTTCAGAACAGGAGCACATTCTCAGTAGGCAGCATCTCAAGCCACTGGGATAGCCTATTACTATTTTCAGCCTTTTGGGAGGCTATATATATACTTATTCTGTGTTTCTAGGCTTAAGTAGAAGAGGTAAATGCCCTGGCAAGCTGTCTTTGTACTCTTCCACACTGTTCTTCTGTGGGATTTACTTCAAACCATAATCTACTAGGTTTGTATGTTGCATAATCTTGTCTCAGAGTAGTGGAGAAGGATGGCAGAAAATAAAGGACCTTACTTTTCAGCAGCAGCTGAAGATACATTTTCAATTTCTCTCTTTAAGACTTGTGAGGTACATTCAGCAGTCTGGTGTTCCCTGAGTGAGCTGTGGCCCACGGAGAGAGTGTTCTAGACCAGGTTTATCCTGGAGAACTGCAGCCCCCATGAAGAGCTGTCCTTGGAGGGCTGCAGTCTGGGAAGGACCCAGGCTGGGGCAGGGGAAAACTGTGGGGAGTGAGGAGCAGCAGAGTGGAGCTGTCAGGAAGGGACCACAGCCCCCCTTCCCCACAATGCATGCAATGGTGCCAAGTTTTCTTGGCAACGCTGATTTCATACATTTGCCAAATGCAATTTTACCTGAGCAGTTTCCCATCCAAGACACCTTTTTGACAGTATAGTAAGATTACCCAGGTCTCTGACAAGCACATTAAAATTCCCAGTGAATATAAACTTTTACAAATGATTGATTGGGAGCTGGCTAAATTATCTGTTATGACATCAAGCAATCTGGTGATTTTATCACTGCATAGAAAATGGCGAAAACCTTCGAATTCATTATCCCATTAAAATTGTCCACAGATACAGCCCGACCCTGCCTGGGAACGCTGTTCAGGTGCCAAGTGTGCATGTGGGTGTCTGATCCCATGTCATGTGCCAGGGCACGGCCCTGTGTCCCCAGGGGCAGCAAGGGAGCCCCACAGCACCGCTTCCTCCTCAGTTATCCCTGACACGTGCCCTGGCAGGGCTGTTTCTCTACCTTTTTTCCCTCAGTCCTGTGAGGAAAACCTCGCCAGGCAGCGTTTTGTCCGGTTTTCGATGAGTTTTTGGGGCCGGCTGTGGCCGGCGGGAACCGGCAGTGGCTGGCAGGAACCGGTTGTGGCTGGCGGGAACCGGCGGTGGCCGGGCAGGTCCAGCCTCCCCTCACAGAGGCCCCGCGGCCCCCGCTGCCCTCGCCACCCAAACCCCGTGCAGGTGCTGCTGCTCTCTCCTTCCCTAAGGTGAAAAGGGAGTGTTTTTCTAACCTAATTCTTATTTTGAGAGCTGGAATGAAGAGGAAGGAGGGCTGGCCTTGGGAATTACGGTAAGTGTCACGCTGATGATGACAAGAGGTGCTGTNTTGAGGGAATGGCATGGAGCTGAGATGAGGAACGTTTGGGTTGGACATTAGGAAAAGGTTCTTAAAAGGTTTTTCACCCAGAGGGTGGTTGGGCACTGGAACAGGATCCCCAGAGAAATGTTCACAGCCCCAAGCCTGGCAGAGTTCAAGGAGTGTTTGGACAAGGCTCTCAGAAACATGGTGAGATTCCTGGGGTGTCCTGTGCAGGGCCAGTTGGACGCCATGATCCTTGTGGGTCCCTTCCAACCCAGCCTATTCTATGATCCATGATTCTGTTTTCTCTGTCTCTGTGCTTGAGATAGAGACACGGTGTCTTTAATTAGAAATAGGCATGCTACTTCCAAATACCTTAAAAGTTTTAAAAGTTGAAAAATTTTAAAACAAAGTTGTGCATAAGATCTTCAGATCAAACATACCTTTGCCTATTCTTGACCCTTGAGTTCTTCATGCAAGGAAAATAGGCCTCTTTTGTGATGCAGGAATCTACTGAAGATCAAAGCCTTTCTCATAAAAAACTAATAACAGAAATAGCTGAAGCTTTATAGATTATGGGATAAGAACAGACATTACCTCAGGTGCCCAGGGGATGTAAAATTTGGCATGGTAATCAGAAAGATGGTTAAATTCATTGTTCTGATGTCAAACTGTTGTTCCAGTCACAACTTATAAAATAGCAAAATCTTTTGAATTCATTAATGTGATGAAGTTGTTCGAAGAAACCTTAACACAGTCTTTATGGAGGAATTAGAGCTGAATGATAATGACTGAAACTCTGCTATAAATACAACCATTCCAATATGTGTTATTTCTTTAATATGTGCTGTGAAACTGTTTGGAAGATGCTCAGGATCCAGAGGAATACCAAGGACAGAAATTCTGTTCTAAATTTATTTTAAAAAATAGTAATAATAAAAAATATAAAAAAAAAAAAAAGAAAAAAAAAAAGAAAAAAAAAGTAGATCTTGCACTTTCTATAGCAGACCCTATTGCCATTCTTTGGTTGGGATTTCCATACAGAGGACATGGCAAAAGACCAGTGCCAGCAGGAAGGAAAAAGTGCTTTCATGTGTGATGTATTTCAAGACTCAAACGAGTCTGCAAGCTTAATGGAATTATTTTGAAATTTTTTTTCTGTTTTGTTTTGGGTTTTGTTTTGTTTATTTGTTTATTTTATTTTCTTTTTTCTTCATAAGAAATATGTTAGCTTTGGTAATCTAAGAACTTTTCAAAGGATCTGCAAACTGTTAAACCTAGAGTTGCAGTAAGCTTTTTAAGTGTTATTTTCATCATGCTTCCCCAGCACCTTTAGCTAAATTAAATTTTGTGATTTTTAAACTAAGAGCTCCTGTTTACAACTACCCTTGTTAGCCACTATAGGCAGGTGAAAAAAACCTACACCTGTGAGGAGATTATATTAGAAATGCATGATAATTATCTCAGCCTTACCCATGGCAGAAACAGCTTCTGTAAGACTGCAATCTTGTTGTCTATTATTTCACCTTTACTTAGTTTAATCGGAAGGTTTGAACAATATTACAGCTTTTGAGATGCTTATTTGTTTATTTTGTTTAAAATATTTGACCATTATCTTGGTTTTTTGCTTGCAAAGCTACTGGTTTTGTTCTGGCATTTGCAAACTTTTTTTGATCCTCTTTTTTTTCTTAGTCATTTAACAACCTGATTTGTGATCTGAATATTTTGCCTGGTCAAATGGTCTTACCTACCAAATTTGGTGAATATGGCATATTAATATTGAGTTGTTTGGATTTATACAGCCAAATTAGAACAGAAATATTTCTGTTCCTGGCTACCACAGGAAGGAAAAAATTAACTTTGTTCCCAAACATCTGCACAGCTTTCTTATGCTCCAAAGCTATATTTTGAGAGACCCCTACCTTGGTGGTGAAGCTGTTGGTTTCAGTGTTTTGGAGGCTTGAAGTGATCACCTTGAAGAAGTTCCACAGAATCTCCCACGGGGCTGTTGGTAATTGTGGGGGCTTGGAGTGGGTTAAACATTCTGTGGTGACGTACGTTGTCACAGAGGCACTCTCAGTGAATTCCCAGTCTTTCTGCTCTCTCTTGTTTCATGAAAGACATTTGTTTAGTCACAGCAAGACTGGATGAAGTCTATTTTAAATCATTACTCTCTGAAATAACTTCCCTCTTTCTTGTCCTAACTCACTCTGTCTCTTTGGTTCTTATCTCTGATAAAATCTTGCTCCCATTAAAGGTGCAGGAGAGTACTGCCATTCATTTAAATGAACTCAGAATGTCCTGTCTTCTTTTCTCCCCCAGTGGAAGTGCTTGTTTAATGTTTTCATACCTGTGTGAGATTTCTTTTCTGTATCATTTTCTGAAGGACATTCAAACACATTTGTTCTATTCATCTGGACAAGTAAGGCATATGAATACTCTTATCCATTTAATAATGTAAGTGCTGCTCTTTGAAATCAGCGAGGTGAGTGCTATTTCCTGTTTCTGGTTCAGGTTTGTTACCTGCTCAAGCTCCTTTAGAACAACAGTTTGGGAAAGTAGGAATATCAAAGCTTTTACCATGTACTGGTGAGCTTTCAATGTCACCAACAAGGAGCTTCTGATCTGATTTTGGGAACAGTGGCCAAATTCCATGTGCTGACAAACCAGAGCCTGTAAAGGTGAAAGGCTCCGTGTCCTGGGAAAAGGTGGGTGTTCTTTCTAGAGAAAATAGGCAGTACCCAGTCCTATACATCTGAAGCTATAACTCCATTTCACTTTGACATTTTATAGCAAAAATAATCTTTTTCCTGGATCCCAAAACACTGTGTCAGTGAGGGACACTGCGCTGGTATAACTTGATTAATTGGACTGATTTCTCAGAGGTGCAGTAATATACTCTGCTCCCTGCTCAAGAGCTGAAACTAATGCCCAGCTTAGCTGCCAACTTCAGTGTCCTGTTTAATGGGTTTGGTGACTTCAGTCCTCTAAAGATATCTTTTATTATGTCAGAAGCCACCACAGCTGATAGTATCTGATAACTGCAATATTTGTTGATAACACCATAGGGATAAAAAATTAGCACTAAATGCGCACACAGACTGAAATTGGAATGATTCACAACTGTTTTGAAATATGGTATTGGGAACAGAGATGAATAAGATATTTTAGGAAAAAATGGGGATTTTTTTAAAAAGTGTGTCCTAAAAATGAATCTTTAACCAAAATACGCAATTCTTTAAGCTTATTGAACCTATACAGGGAAGTTATATTACCAAAAAGGAGATTTTAAACTACTTGTAATTGTCATTGCATAAGTATTCCAGTCAACTTATTTCTTTTGATATGAAATTCCTGGATGAAACCACTTACACAAATCATTCTCTAACAACCTAGAAGTATTTATAATTGTACTAAATCTCTAATCAAAATCTGAACTGCATAACAAAGTTTTTTGTCAACTTCTTGAGGTTTTTCTCATGGAATTGAATAAAATTAAGTTTGAGGTAACCTTGTTGTCTAACTTAGGTTTTGTTGAATTCAAATAAATTTAATTCCCTATTTTGCTGTCCGTTATAATGCCCTGTAAAAATACATTTAAAAGACCTTCACTCCAGTCAGGGTGTGTGTTTGTTTAGCATGCAGGTAACACACACAAAGTTCTCTGGATGCCTTCTGCTCCTCTACATTGGCTTTCAAGGCATGTATATAATTATGTGTTCGTGTTGTCATGGTAATTGAACCTGCAGTTGTCAGGATGTGGAAATCACTTGTGTTAGGCTGGAACAGAGAATTCCAATTAAAGATAACCATGAGACTGTACTGTTGGTTTAAGGTTGACATGGACAGAGGTTATTCAGAGAGGGATCTTTATTTCGTTTGCTTAATTAGTATCTAATACTTCCCAAGTATTAAGATTGCTCCACATTGTATCTTCATGTGTTTGAATAACTCCTTCAGGCTATTGGTGCAGATTTTTATGACGTATGGAGTTTTTTGACCTCATGCTGTAGTCCTTTATGAGCAGGTTAATTCTCATTTCATAAGTTCAAAGGCACATGCAATGAAGTTTCGTGTTTGGTTGATGCAGCTGAAAGCTCAGAAGGGAAAGAGGAAGGTTTAGGATGTGAGCTAAACAACTGCTGCTATCCCTTGGAGTAAAAATGGAACAGTGACATAACTGAGTCTGTTTGACTTAGCATTATGTCTTTATAAAATTTTGAGGAAAAGTTAGTTTAAATCTTGACATATTTAACAGGTTTAACAGGATTTGATGAAATTATATTTTCAGCTCTTTTTGTGGTTTAAGATAAAATAAGATAAAGTAATAAGTGTAAGATAAAATAATAAGTGGAAAAGAGTCTGGAAAAAAACTCAAGAAATTGTCTTAAATACAGAATCAGTTTCAACTAAACCATTCATGACAGACATTTTTCTAACCAGTTTCCAAAGCTATGCAGGATATTTGTTTTTTTCCTTGCACATTTGTCTTTACCGCTGCAAAGTTTTTTTAATGGTTAACTCAAAGTTCTACTTTTGGAATATAAGTGCATATTTGTGTTATATAATGATATTTTTTAAAGCCTTTTATGAATAAGGTCCAATATTTCAGTCTTGTAGATTGTTTTCTAGACTGCTGCTCTTTCAAATTAACTGCATCTTTTAATCTGCAGGCAGTGTCCACAACTAAACAGTAATCCATCAAAAGCGAGTCAAGCAAAAAGATAATTTCAGATGGAATTCAGTGCATACTTTATTCTGGCTATGAGGCTTCCAGTATGATACCTGCTTTTATTTGCAATAGCTTTGTGGATTCAGGTTTAGCTTCTGATCCAGATCCTTTGGTGCAGAACTGTTGTGCTGTTTCCAGCTTACGTTTCTGCAGTTCATTATTTCTGAGAGTAAGAATAATGCAGCTACCCTTGAGTCACACTTAATCTTTTGCAAACCATTTCTATCGAGATGTTTTTGGACTCTAGTTGTGTCTCCCAGTGTGCCTGCAGATATTCCCAGCTTAGACACACCTTCAAATGCTCCCAGGCACACAGTGGGGTTTTTGGGGTTGTCCTGTGCAGTGCCAGGAATTGGACTCGATGATCCTTGTGGGTCCCTTCCAGCTCAGGACATCCTATGACTCCATGGAGCGTTATGGGAGCAGTCCCTCTTCTGACATCAGGATTAGTGGTGAGAATATGGAATGGTGCTGGGTTCAGTGCTGACCAAGACCTCCATTAGCTGCCTTTTTCCTTGTAGACACTGATAGCTATAGCACAACCTTTTTCTACAGCTATTTACCCTGTAGTAACACTGTTTACATGATGTTTCTTGGTTTCATCAGGAGAATGTCCTGTGCAAAAAAAATGCCAAAAGTCTTTTCAAAATCAGAAAATGTGGCATCAGTTATTTCCCATACAACAGGGCTCGTTACCTTGTCATGACTTGTTCTTAATGAATGCATGCCCAGTTACTCATTTCCTTGTTTCCATTCAGGTGACTTACAAACTGAAAAGGTAAAGAAAATTAAAATAACTAGGCTATCATTTTTTCCTCTGCCTTTTACAGCAGGCATAATTTTTGCTCTTGTAAGGGCTTTTTTACCTTTCTCCATCCATCATGTCCTTTCTGAAATAATTCTGATAACAGCTTTCAAGCAGTTACAGCTCTGATATTCATCCACTTTTCCAAGACTTTGGGCAAATGTAATGTGACATAGCTAACTTTGACTTGTTTGACCTACATATTTTCCTAATATTTTCTTTCCCCATTCTGTCCTGGCATTGTGCCTCTCTTTATATGTGTATATATAATTTTATTTATTTATTAGATAGCTTTTAAGTGCAGAAGCCAGTGAATTACAATTGACTTTCATGATAACAAATGTCAATAAAGCAGGAAACAGACTTCTTGGTAAAATATGTCAATAGTTTGAATTCACCTCCAAGCTGCTGCCCAGCCAGTAGTTTTTCTTGGTCCTCCTCTTACTCTGAAGTTTATTTGTAGAACTTCTTTTTATCCTTTGTCTCTTGCTAATTCTACCTCAATTTGTTTGTTTGTTTTTCCAGCACTGCTTTTATCTCATTCTATTCTTTTATACTCGTATTTCACTGTTTCCACTTTGAGATGTTTACATTTTGAAGTCAATAAAGAGATTGAGTTCTAGCCAAGATGGCTAAAATTTAAAATATTTATGCCTGTATTTATGTCCTTTCATTGGACTGGGGCAATCCACATCTTGTTTCTTTCTTTTCCTTTTTGTTGAAAAAAAAGAGAAAAAGTTGTTTTTCTACTGATTTCTCTTTTTTTTTGTATTTCTGTCTTGGGCAACCTTGTTTGTCATATCTTGCATATCAGACTTCATTTAGAACTAATTTAATAAAAGCACCTCTCAGTCCCTGGAAATGATTCAAGAATGAAAAAGCACCTTTTGCTGCTGTGGCCAGTGCCCTGCTCCTGACTGAGACAAACCAGGCAAATGGGGCTCTGAACACCACTCTTTCATTACCTTACAGGTTGCTACTGATACTCCAAGGGGCATAAATGGTTTTTTATCATCCAGATATGTGATACAGCTTTTTGTATTTCAAAATTTTAATTCCTTTCTTTTTTTTTTTTAATACAGTACAATTTCTGATTATCAAATACAACAAGACAATGGAATGTAAGAAGAAGAGTTGGGTGTGGAGGAGGGAACCTTTTCCTAAGTACAATTCCATGCCTGGAGTAAACCACGCTTGCAGCCCTTGACTTGCTGTGCCTCCCTTTAGGTGCTCAGTGACATTTTAAGTTAACTTTAAAATCCTGGGTGCTCTGGGCCTGGCTTCCCAGTAAGTCATTTTACATGTCATGGTGCAGAAATCAGAATGAATCAGATCACTTAAATAGAACTTTTACTGTACAAAATAGAGCAAGTTACTGGCAGAGCACTCTCGGGTTGTCTTACGTCATGAATTTACCTGCTCCACCTGAAATTATTTAGCAGACATTTATAGTTTTGTGGTTAAAAGCCACAAAACAAGCAAGCGTCTGTTTTCAGTCTCTCTGATCAATAGCATTGCTTCCTCAAATGCTATTAATATTGCTTGAGTTTAGCAACATCAGTGGCTTAAAATGTTAATGAGACGTGACTGACTCTTTACACATATTCGCTCTCTTCCTGCCCAGTACCATTAAAGCTGATAATGAACCTTCTACAGCCCCAGGTTGGGCTAAGGATTATCAGTGTTACTGTCTTCCTTCACTGGAAAAAGTGTCTTGTAAATCTGTGTTTCCCCTATTGATAGGCAAAAAAAGTTTTCATTTTCTTTCTTTCTTTTTTTTTTTTGTTCAAGTATGCATGTTGAATTTTAATGGAAAACAATTTTCTAACTGGATATTATGAAAATAGGCATTTCTGAATGTTGCTCCCGAAGTTCAGAGAAACATGGAAGAATGTGTGCAGTCCAATTTGTTCCCCAGAAAACGAGGTGTTTCACTCAGCATAATGTCTTGTGATCAGCCAGTCTGCCTCTGTCTGCTGCACTTCCTTGAGGTGCACTGTCAGAATAATTATTTGCAAAGATTATTCAGAACATATCTTCAAGAAGAATTTTGGAAAGAAAAAACTTGATATACACTTTCAAACCCCAAAATTGTCTTTAAGTGCAATCATTTCCCCAAGAACTAATTGGACAGGGGTAAGCAGTTAGCTGTTGTGGTCACAGGGTCTGGCTGTGCTGGCTGGGGAAGCTGATAGACATTGAGGGTAGCAGACCTTGTTTATTCCGCAGGTCTCTTCCACTGACATGATGAATGAGAGAAAAACGTGACAATGTGATGTGGAACCTGAGAACAAACCAGACACAATTCAGACAAAAATCAGCAGAAGCCAGTGGAAACAGCTTTTAGGGTTTTTTTTTCTATGAGGGGAGATATTGTCAAGGTTTTGGTTGTCTTGGCTCACGATGCGGACACTTATTTTATAATCACGTTACCTGGCTGGACGTTTCTTAGTCAGAGTGCTCTCTCCAGATTAATTTCAGTACCACTGGCAATGATGCTGTTTCCCTGGAATCAGCACGTCCAAACAGATTGAGTCTTACAGAAGCACAAAATGCAAAGGTTAAGCTCAGACAGAGTCTTGTCCATTTACCTGGGAAGTTTAATTTTGATTAACGTAAGTTATCATTCAAAAATGAAATAGCTATTCACAAATTCTCATGAAAGCGGCTTTAATATTTATCAATTCTGGTGATTACAGGGGCTTGCTATTTGCCAATTATCAAATATTAAGCCAGCCTTTGTATCAACCATGTTTTGCAGTCCCAAAAAATAATCTCAAATATTACTGGTTCTGTCTCCTTGTGCCAGTTCCTGGAGCTTCTAACCAGAAGTAGGTGTACAGCAGTATCTAAACTTGTAATATAGAAATAGTCTTTTAACATAAAGAGTAAATAGTTGGGTAACAATACTTCATCAGAGTGGGAAATACAGCGTGTACTTATAAATAAAATCCCGTGTGAATTGTGTTCTGTGGCTCAAGTCTGTGTCTTAGTGGCAGTCAGTGATCGCCTAATGATTTCTCTGAAAATGACACGTATCTATGTGGGTTTTTTGTATGTTGCCTTGCTCCTGCCTTTTAATATGGGGTACTCAAACTATGTTGATGCTGTCACAAAATGTGTTCTTCTGCCTGGTCTGTTTTTTTTTTCAAATAGCTCTTAATATTCAATTTGTCTTTCTCGGTGCCACTGAGCACAGAGGCAATACTTTCAGAGAGCTATCTACAATGATTACAAGAGCTCTTTCCTCTGTAACTACTCAGTAGAGCCCCTCACAGAGGATATAAAGTTGGGATTAATTGCTAATCATTTAGTAATCATCAGAAGATCTCTGGCATAATGGAAAGATACCATTACCACCAGGGCTTCAGCAATGATCTCATGTATCTGAGCTGCTTGAGGGGGGGTGCGCTCTGTCACTGATTCTGTTTTTTGTGCTGGCAGCCAAAACTCAACACATACTGCTGCTGTTCTGCTTGTCTTCATCTTGTCTCTGCTTCCAGAAAGTGTTTACAATTAATTGTTTAATGTTTCTCTGTGTTAATGAATGTATGTTTGTTTTCAGTAGGACTCTGTAATTCAGCAATCCATTGGCTTCTGCGGCAAAGTTGTGTCTCAGAAGTTCCTCCCCCGCACCCAGTTTGTAGCCCCCCATGTGTTCTGTCTGGCTGTTTCTGAATCTTAGCTCACTAAAATGTGCTCCTTTTTAGCCTGGATTATTTCGCTGTCTTTAGATAAATCCTGCTGTGCTGATAGGTGGATCTGCGATGCGTGGCACAGGGCCATGAGTCAGTGACTAGCTTCATTTCTGAAACTGCAGTAGCACTGCAGTGGTAGAGCTAAAAGGAGAAATTCCTAAATATCTCCAGAAACTTGGCACGCACCAGCTTCTTGGTGGTTGTGTAGCTGGAGCTTGAAACCAAATGCTAGACTGCTGTCCTCTCCCCTGCTGTGCTGCAGGTAGACTGTGGGTGCCTTTTACCCCTGAGCTGCTGCTAGCTGGCTGGAAGGGGGGTTCTCAGCTGCTATAGCTCATGGTTTGGCTTTCAAATGCAAGTACTTGCATGCTCCTGCAGTTTTGCCCTATTTAGCAAATGCCATTTTAACAGCTTATAGGAAATTCCTACAGAGTCAAGATGTAGTTGGAACCATAGTTCCGTGCATAGAAGTGTTCTGGGTGGTTGAGTACAGCTGTCCTGGGGTGAAACTGGAGGGAATGTTGATCCTGACAGAGATCAGAGGATATTTTGCTGCCATGTATTTGGTTTCAGGGGAGTGAAGGTTTCACCCTCTGTTTGTCTTGATGATCAGCAAAACCCGATGCTGATGCTGTAGAAGGGTCTTCATCTCCTAGGAAGCAGGGGAAGAAATTCAAAGAATATACTTGTAAGGGTAGCTAAATATATTACGAGCATTTTACATGCTGTTTTGCACTCTGTATAAAATTGCGTGCCGTCTTAGTGAAAGAAAAATGTGTCAAGACTCTCAAACTCTGGGAGATGTTGTTCTTATGTAGCTCAGATGTCCAACTGTCCCTTAATTAGCAAGTTTTGCATAAAAGGATAGCGACCCAAAGGTTCATAGCTATTTCTGTAATTTGATTATAACTGTAATGCCTGTGTGACACCTTCCTGCCTATGATGTTGTCTGTAATCCTGTGTGCAGCTACAGCTCTGGGAAGCTCTATATTAAACTCGGTGCTGTGGTTACTCGTGAATGAAATTACTGGAAGAGTCTTGGATGAAAAAGTACATGGAAGGATTTAAGGCAGAACATGGCAAAGCAAAGGCTGCAATTATCTGCAGCTGAAAACAAGTAGCTTTTAATATGTCCATTCACCTAAGAAGGGAGGGAGAATTATAGACCACGTGCTCTTTCTCTCCCTTTTTCTATCATTTCTCTTCTTCTTTTTCCTTTATACAGTTTATCACCCATAATTTCAGGATGTGTTTTGTTTCTTTAAGCTGTTTTATCTATAGGCTTATGAGGTCAGTCATGTGTGAATTCTTTTGTTAGTCACCTCACCTTTTGCCTTGATGATAGAAAATTGATCAGGCCTAAAGTACAAGTTCAATAGACAACCCCCTTGGTCCTTTGTCTAGGAGAATAGCTACCATTGAAGGCCATGAGCAGGTTGCTATTAATATGACAGCCTGCTCTATCTCCCACTGTAATTTATAATGAAATACCTAATCTCCATTATTTTGATCCAAGCAGGCGATCCCATGAAAAAGTCTTTTCATCCAGTTCCCAATGGCAGTTACATGAGAAATGGCAAACCAATAATTTTTGTCAAGTTTTTTAAGCCAACAGAAATGCTTTTCCACTGCTACAGTTTCAAAAGGCACAGATAAAGCTCATTCACTGAGATGAATGAAAAAGCCATCTGGGGTTTTTCTTTTTGACTTCCTTTCCTTTTCTCCATCCTTGTAATCAAATTTGAGCAAAATCAAATGGGGCTTTCTATGAAAGTACCTTTTGTTGATCTGAACGAGCTGGTAATTTACAAAATACCCTTCCTTTGTGAGGAAGGCTAAAGAAAAAAAGAATCAGTAGCTTTTAAAGCTGGGCCTTGGTGGGACTCTAAATGCAGTGAAAGCAGTCTGTGTTGAGAGATTGAAATGCATTTCAAAGCCAGGCCTGAGTCAGGGTACAGGGAAGAAAAAACCTATGTGCATTTTATAAGAAGAAAAACCTGAATGGGAAGGGGAAAAGAGAGAGAGAGAGGAAAAAATCTGGATAATACATTAATCATTATTTTGGAATTTGTCTTCCTTACTGACACATACTGCGTAACTAGTGATTGAGAACTTGGATTTTTGTTCTATTATAGGCATCTCAACATTTGTCTGTGCTGCTTTAAAGTTTGAGAGGCAAGGATCCTTGAACACTGCTGGACTATGTTTTAAATGTGTATATATATTTTTTCAACTTTGCTTTTTGTGGTTCTTTTTCCTGTTTTTTTTTTTTAACCTTGCCTGTGAAGTATTATGAGGAAAAATACTTGCAGGAAAGCTGAATTTATTCTTTTTGGCATGCTAATGTTTATTTTTATTGTATTTTTGCTTACCAGATTTCCTAGGGGTAATTATTTCCCATTGACTCTGACCACAGGACAGTGTGAACACCTAACAAATTGTAAGTTTATGCCTTGTTTTTATTATTTGTATTTTATGATTAATATGAAAAAGATGAGAATGTTTGATTAATTGCAAATTCAGTATTTTAAGAATGCTATAAAGCTGTATGAATCTATTAATGAGAAATATTGATGTACTTTAATGCTTATCATCTCTGTTACTTACTATAACTGTTTAGTGAGAGAGATAAGTGCATTGTCTTGTGTTGAAGATAAAACAGCTTGTGAAATAAACATTAATTTACATGTCATATGCAGTGATGTGAGCAAGCCTAGCCCATATTTTAATCTTTTCTTATTTACAGGCTTGCTTAGAATATAAAATGTTTCTCTCTTTCCAATTCTGTTTTGATTCAGGATATAAATACATTTAAAAACAGCTTCCTCATTTCACAGTATAAAATATGACCAGCAATTTTACAGAAATGTTGGCACTCATAGCAGAAACTCCGGGGTTTATTTTTATTTTTAAGAAAGCTTCTCGTGTTATTTTTATCCTGACTTGTGCTGTATTCTGGTAGGAAGAGAGAGGCTTGAATGTTACTGACTAAATCTGATTATTGTTGCTAATGAAGCATTGGTAAAACCACAGGGGCTTTTAAATTTTTCTTTTAAAGACAAAGCTTGTAAATAATGTAGAACTCTGAACTTTCAGTTATAAGCTGTTTGTTTTAGATGAAATGAGACAAGACATGATTTTTTTTGGTGTTCCTTATGCATATGTGTGGACAGTGTTGTTGTATCCACTTAAAAAGCAGATTGTAGGAAAGCAGGCTGGGATCAGTCTTTTGCTTTATAACATTACCAGAAATCCCAAGTCAACCTCATAAAGTTGGAGTGTGGTTTCCATTAATGAGATGCTAAATTATTTAACAATAGCTTACAAAGTATTTTCTTCTATGTACCCTGACATCTGATTGAAGTGTGAAAATGTCAAAAAGTTACTTTTGAAGCTGAATTAATTTAACTTCTAGTTCTTACCGTCCTATTCACTTTCCATTTCCTTCAGGATTTGTTTTCTCACATGGTTTTGAGCCATTTGCTGCCTCCTAATGACTGACTTATAAAACAGCAAACATGGAAAATTTCCAAAAAACTTTTTCTGGAGCTATCACAGCTGTGTATTTTGTAACCATTTACCATTTTTTTTCATACATTTATCATTGATGAAGAAATTTGTGAATTTTTAATGATTTTGCTCTGTGATATTGTTAGCAGAACATCAAACTTTCCACTCTGAGAAATACAGGATACAGAGCTTTAATGGGAAACTTTCCTAGTGCTGAGGGGGGGAACAAAGGCAAAAGTGGTTGACTTTGTTTGGATCATGTCATTTAGATAACAAAAGAATCTGTGCTTTCAGGCTGGCATTCCAATATCATAGGGCACTTCTTTTGGTTAAATAATTGTCTCCTTCCCTCCCCTGTGTAAAAATCAGGATTAATCTTTGTTTCGTTTTCTGTTCTTTCTCTTTTATACTTTCTTAAACTTTAAGACATAGTCTTCATTAAAATTTTTACAAACCTAATGGGTATTGATTGATTATTTAACAAATGAAGCAATAACAAAGCAAGATGGGGTCCCTCATGGTCTTATCTATGTACCGAGGCTTGTCTTCTTACTGCGTTCTTACCACAGTGCAGCACCAGTCTGCTCAAGAAATTTTGTGACCTATCAAAATAGAAATATTCAGAATTACATGGGACATAGAAAACACAGATTTTCTTGATGCAATCTTCTCCCTCTCGTGAGGTCTGTCAGTAGCACAAATGACTTGAATTGGGATGAGAGGGTTGAATGGAGCTCTGACTTTGCCCCCTACTATTTATGCATATTTGTGGATACTCTCTAAACTTTTCCCTAGATGAAATTGCACTCAGTGACAGCATCCATTTGTGGCTGAATGTTTGTAAATCACTGTAAGTCTTTTAACCATGGATTGGATTTTACAGGACAATCTTCAGCTGTGCCTGATTTTGAACTGCCAAGTTTTATGCTTGAACTTTTCAAGTTCAGGCACATTTTGCATTAGAGTATGAGGAATTAACATAATAAATTACTTGCAGTATTTTTTTTAAATAAATGTCTTCCATAATTTTAATCATCTATTGGGAAGGCTTTGTTGCAGGAAAGACTCATGGCAACAAAAGAATGCTACTTTTTTGAGAATGTATATAAATGTATACTTAATTTATACGCAGAATTTTTATAGTGTTTGATTGCAATACTTGTGAGGATTTTACGGTAATGACACATTAAAATGGGGGACTGAAGTTATCTAATGAGTTAACAAGTACTTCGTGTTAGAGAACATAATCCAGTGCAGCATAAACTGAATGAGGAAAAGGACAGTGTGACAGGTTAGCAGCACCATGGGTGAGCTGCTGTATCTGTTGAATATAATCAATAATTCTACTGCCCAAGCCTAAGATGTTTAATCAGATGGTTTAGGTGTTTAATCGGACTGAGTTGGGATGGGAAAATATTTTCAATGAACTTTTCAGAGGCCTTTTTTTTTTTATTGTCTTAAATAGCAAGAGGTGGGGACAAAGGACAATAGTTCCTGAGTCTCATGTGCCCACTAGGGCTCTGCATTGCCTTCAAGAAACACTTTTCTTTCCAGATAAATTTTTGTCACTGAACACTAGAAGTGAACTCAGCCTTAGTGGATATACATAGCAGCTTATGAGAACTGGCTTCCCATAAAGAACGTAAGAAAATGCAGATTTAGGCAGTGTCACATCTAGAGGGATCCCTTCAAGGAGAGATAAAGGAGAAGAAGGCTACAGAAATATGTGGGAATTGGAATGGGTATAGAGCGTTAAAGAAGAGATAAGAGAAATTCTAAGAGTGGTGAGTGTTGTTGAGATAAGGAAAGGGCATAAACCTTTCCATGTCCCTGTGCCCAGGTCTTCTCCTCAGGGTCCTGACCACCTTTTAGATCGACTGTCCCAGGGCTGACTGCTGCATTCAGTTGAAATTGATGTCTGTGTTCACATTATCCTAAAACCAGCAATTTTTTAAAGTTGATTTTTCTCACCGTTGTTACCACAGAGTGTGGTGAACTTAAAAGAAATACAAGCTTCTCCTCTGAAACACTGAAAGTGAGATTTCCCACTCAGGCACTGATGAGCAAACCAGGGTCTGGCCGCAGTGCTGCTGGACAATCCTGGTTCAGTTTTTTCTGCTGCCAATGCTCAGTGACACCGGGTAGGTGGGCTGGGGGTGTTGTGGCATTGCTGGTCTCTGAAAAGCAAAGTAACATGCATAGTGTTCTCTTGTAGTCCATGAAGTCCATCCCTAAACATCTCAGGGTGCTGCTAAAATTCTGGTGGTAATTTAGGGGTGGGACAGGCAGGATCAATGCATTGAAGTGCAGGTATAGATACTGTTGTGGTCACTTAGGACTGTTGTACTAATGGCATTCCCAATACACTGTGAGTTTGGTGTAGTCAGGTCTGTAATGAATACAAAATTTGCTGTTCAGCATGAACTGTGTGATAAAGTGTGTTTTAAGGGGGTTTTGTGTGATCTTTTGTGGGGGTTTTTAAACAGCTTATTCCTTGAGGTTTTATAGAACACCTGCAAAATACCTCAGAAAATTCTTGATGTGATTTTGAGCACTTACAAGGACATTCCCTTTAGTCATTTGGACAGATCTGATTGTGAGTAGCAAACTTTTCATGTTATATGAAGGGTGATACAGAAAGAGGTGTTCTAGGGGAGTATTTCTTTCTATTAAAATAGTCCAATAAATTACTTTATGTAACCCACTGTAATTCTCCCAGGGACTAAGAATGTACAAGACTCAAGATAAAAAGTTTTCATCAAACTAGTCTTTAAAACTATCTTTTTATTTGCAAATTTCTTGTAGGATACATTGCCATCCTGTAGAGTAGTGAGGTCTGGATAAACTGCTTTAAAATACTTTCTGCCAGTTTTATCCTTTGGTTTGAGTGGAACAAAACCTCTGAGGGCCAGAGCACTGGAATTCATTGTAGAGAGTAAGTGCAGTAATGTGGCCATTGCCCACAATAGCAGTGCCTGGTTTAATATTTTGTCTTCCCTTCCCTGCCAACTGGGGGAAAAAAGGTTTCAATGCTATTCTTGTAGTTTTGTTGCAGAGGGAAGACATTTTTAAACTGACTATTTGCTATTTAGCTGTTATTTTTTTCTTCAAAGGTCATAAAATCTGTGGCACAACGGGACTATAGGTTGTAGTCTTTTTATTTTCCTGGTTAATAAAGCAGACCTGGGAGACAGCCAGATGAATATTTGTTGCTTCAACTTCTTCAGGGACTCTG
Organism: Melanocharis versteri; assembly: GCA_013397845.1. NCBI lineage: Eukaryota > Metazoa > Chordata > Aves > Passeriformes > Melanocharitidae > Melanocharis > Melanocharis versteri. The sequence goes on along the minus strand of VZTG01008123.1, from coordinate 39,335 downwards.
TTTTTCAGGGCATACCAGCAGCAACATGAAATTGTTCTCTACTTACAATTTGTTCTCAGACTTAGAAAGCTGGAAGATAAGAGCAGAACTATAGGAGAAAGGTGTCTTGTAAGCACCCTCTGAAAAAATTGATCTGAAATAGAGTTCAGATGTAAAAGTACTGTTTGCTGCAAGGCTTTCACACTGCTAGACTGCTTTTCACCTGAGAGATCTCCGCTGTGATCCTTTCTAACTGATTCGGGGAGTGGAAGCTGTGCATTCATTGACATTATGTTAATGCTGAGGGATGTCCTTTTCAGCATCAAGTGCTTATAGCCCTGAAGGTGGTATTTCTGATTTTAATTGTAGGGCATCCCTTCCATCTTAAAAACATTACTCTGTTTAAAATAGTTTTGTTGCGGTCATTCTGTAAAAGGTGGGATATTTAGAACAGCCATACAAGGCACTGTGTTTTGTTGGATATCATTCATTCTTCGTTCTTCCAGTGAGTATCCTGCTTGCAGGGACACATGAGGCTCCAGACAGAGTCATTCCCTGCGCCCTGATGTGCAGAGAAGCCACAATGGCACCTCTGCCCATGCCATTTTCTGAGCAGTCCCAGGTCTGGTCTCTGAAGAATTATGAAAAAATATTTTCAAATGCTTGCTCTTCTTGTTTGGAAAGAAAGTGGTTTAAATGAAAGTGGTTCATTTTGGTTGGTAGTGAATTACATGCAGAAAGATCCCAAGTGCTGTTGGCTTGTCACATCCATGTCACAGGGACAGTCGACAGTAGACTGCAGTGTCTGTTTGTGGTACAAATGGCAGGAGTTTTTTGGGGTGTGAATTACTTGTAGCTGTTGTTCCTTAGCTCTGTGTAACAGGAGCCAGGGACTTTGAGAGGCAGAGGGAAAGTCCTTTAGAGCGGCAGCATCTTCCTGGAGCTCCAGCAGCCTCTTAATCCAACTCCTTGACTGTACATGAGACAGTGGAGCCCCTCTTTTGAAACAGAGTGCACCTGATGCTAAATTGCTGCCTTAATGCTTGGGAAAGCTATGGCTGAATTTTACTAACTCTACAATCAGTTTCAGCAAAGAAAAGGTATTTTTGGAGCCTGGGACAAATAATATCTGTTAAAGTAAAGGGCAAGCACAAACTGGTGGTGTAAAGTCCTTTCTCTGTTTCTGTGTCATAGGCAAAAACCCCACAATTAGTTTTGAGATCATAATGTGTCTGCTCATTTTGCATTTTATGCACATTGTACATTTTATGTACGTAACTGCATCTGAGATTCCTGTTTGCAATAATCTTTATTTAAATATTAGGGGGTAGAATTTGATTGAAATCATCAAAGTTCTAGACCAGGGGTTTGTAGGGATGTTTCCTGTTACTTTTATTCCAAACTGAAGAATGTTATGATGTACCAAGAATATGTCTTTTAGATTTTTTAAACTTTGTTCATTTATTTTATATCCCTTTTCTACACTGTCTTGTCATTCTTTACTGCTGTGTATATCTGAGAGCTTTCTAGGCCACTGGCTGATGGCTTTGGTGTCTGTTTATATACACAGAACAGACCCAGCTCTTGACTGGAGATTCTAGGTGCTTCTGTGCCTTTTCATCTGTGAAAGCAGAACAGTATTTTTATGCTAGCCTTGTGTATGTGCTTAGAAATAATTGTACCAGGAAAATAATGTCCTACTGGCAACCTTACAATCAAAGGTTCTCTTTCAATTGAGGAGATTAAGGCAGGATAGATTCATGGGCAATAACAAACTAAAGACTTTTTATCAGGCCATGCAAGTCTTCTGAGTGTTGTGGAAATGTGCTAATTATAATGTGGCACTATTTTCCTGACTTAACCTTGCAGATCCATGAACTTAATCTTGTTATGTCAGTAAAATACTTCTGAATCTACTGGGAGGTGGTAGAGCTGTGTGAAGAGCTCTGGAAATATTTGTCCACTTCTGGGATTGTATTTATCCACTTCTAGGATTGTATTTGTCCACTTCTACGATGTATGTTTGCTGTGTGAAGTGATCATCATTGCCTATTCTGTGATTTGTAAGATGCGTGATAAGAATTCTCATCATCCTTTTTTTCAAAAATAAAAAGTAATGGACTAAGAATACTGGACTAAGTTCCATCATGACTGCATTGTTGATAGGTCTGACAGTGTATGATGGTATCTTTTGAGTCAGAAACCTGAAGGTGGTTGAATTTCATTGATTTATTTATCCAGAAAGCATAAACCCTGTCCTTGTGCAAAAAATGCCCTTTTACAGTTTAAGGAAGCAAATCCTTGCGAGAGCTCTGTCTGTTCTACCAGCTCTTGTGCTCTCATGCCTCCTGTTTCCTCTGCTTGAGCATCTCTAAGGCTTTTCTCGTTGAAGCTCTGCAGTGCAGCCTCTCTGGCGTCCATCAGGCCAGGTAGGTGTGAATTTTCTTACGCATGCTGCTTTCAGTGCAAGTCAGTTAGAAGCAGCAAATGTGTGGGCAGCAAACATGGACTAAAGGGAAATCTGGAAACTATTTTGTAGAACAGGTATGCAGATTATTGACTAAATAATGTCTGGGAAGTGTTGTGGCATTTGAAGCAGGGAAAAATCAAAATAAGCAAAAGAAACCATAATCTGGAATTTTTTCCCGTTAAATGCACATGGCGAGGGCCTGAGGTGTCATTTTGGTTTTGTATAAATTTCTTGAAGAATTTCAGCTTAAAAATGTTGCAAAATAAAAGTTCTTTTGAATGTTTTTTTCGATCAAGTGTATTTGTCTCTGCTTATGGAAAAAGCATAGCCTCCATATGCAGGAGAATGCATGGGGGATTGGTAGCATACAAAAGTGGATATGGGAAATTGTTGAGTCAGTGTAAACCCTGAATGGATTTGCAGCAGAGAGTGAAGTTAAAATGTATTTCATTTAAAACAGAATACGCAACATCTTTTTTTGCTTGCTTTCAGGAATTGCCGTGTAAATTCAGCCTATTACGGATAAATGAAAGAGAGGAGTTATAAAATGAAAAGTAGCTGTAATGCACAGATTGAATGTTTGGGTGGGAGTGAAAGTAGGAGTTGCTGGGTTGGAACAGATTCCTTAAGATCTGTCACATCATACCATTAAAATAAAGAGCTAGACATAGTAATTTTAAAGGGATATTGTGTAAAAGTTGGGAGATATTAATGCAGTAAAATACATTGATGAATTCCAAATGTACGGTCTGTTATGTGTATTATACTGGCATAATCACTGTAGATAGCAAATCCTTGCTGTGGGTACTGGATTGCTTGTGAAAGGAAAGATTATGGTGTGCTAGGAAACTTTGATTCCATCAGCTCCCTGTGTGTGTGCTTGCAATTTCATTAGGTCATTCCTGTAATGTTTTTGATCAAATTTGTAATATAATCAAAGACCTTGATGAAAGTTGTGAATTCTTTCAGTTTTTGCATTCATAGCAGCTGCAGTCCTCATGTGAGAAGGCCAAAAGAGGCAGAAATTGCTTCCATTTCTTTTGTTCTGCCACAGAAATTTTAATGGCCATGGGCAACTCACTTCCTCTATCCATTCTCCACTGATACCTAGTCTCATACTGGTAGTATTTTGATGATAAATAAATAATTTCACAAACATTTAAAACCTCTGGATAATAGAGTTGTATAAATGATCAAGATTTTAGATAGAGCAGAATATAAAACTGAACAGTACTTTTCCAAAGCCAGACACTTTATTCTAGATATGTTTGCTCCTACCTTGTTCCCCACTCTGTCTCATCTGGGCACCTCACTGTCTGTGCCTGTGCTTGCAGTGCCCCACCTTCCCATTTTACTGTGGGGTCCTTGGATGTGGAGACCAGGAGATTTTTCTTAATGTATCACAAAAGCTCTTAGGAGAGTGGTGAATTCAACTCAATCTCCCAGCACTAAATTCGGATCCGGTCTTCCTCTGTCTCCCATGGAGAGCCCCAGCCTCTCAGGCTGGCTGTGAGGTAGTGAGAAGTCTTTGCTGACTGTTCAGTTTGGGGATGGTAATCCCATTCATTGTCACAAAAACATAAAGAACTGGGAAGAAACATGAAGTCTGGGTTTTCTGCAGTTCAGAATTGCAGCTGGTATATCATTACAGTGGTGCAATATGCATCTAAAATAATATATAAACTATCTGAATTGTAAAGCAATATCTATTGCTTGTTCTTCAACGTTTTACAAACTGTATCAAGGAACAAAACCACTTTTAAAATCCCTTTTTTAAGGAAAGAAGAAGAGAGACGCTTTTTAAATGAATGTGAAGGTTATGATACATATTTAACAAAGCCTGGGAACTTGGAAGTGTAGACAGCCATTGTCTTGTCTTAACCCAGCAGTGTGAGCAAAGGATACAGTGTCAGATGTAACTTTGAATTTTCCTGGCTTCTGTCACTTCACATCACAACCTTAGCATTAGTAATATACATTTTTTTTGTTGAGGAACAATAGCTAAAAATGTATTTTGACTAGTAAAATTAAGAAGATGACACGTAAATCATAGAAGTTCACTGTGCAACAGTAATGTGTGTCATTTTTTTAATACAAGTGTAATTCTGAGTACATGGTAACTACTATCTATAGCTACAGAAATATCACCACCTCCTGCCTTTTGGCAAGAAACTATATTTTAAGTTTTATATATAGATTACACAATGACAGAGCGGGTAAAAACTTTTAGCTGAGCATTATACTTTAGTACAGAGGAGGAACTAAATTTAGTCGCTGTGTCATCACAGCAAGGTTGCTTTGTGGCAAAAATACAAAAAATAAACCAGCGGACATGTACATTACTGCTGTTACAGTCATTAGAGACAGATGAAGCTGGCTATAGAAGCAGCTGATTACAGATCCTATCACGAGTGATAACAATTGAACCTGAGCAATGTCATTTCAGCCACTGGGACCTGTTCTGTTAACTCGCAAATTCTTCTCATTAATCTGCTTTGAACGGAGGCTGCAGATTTCAGACTGTGGGAGCAATGCACACTTTAACCTTAACGAGCCAAAGGAGTACTTTTGGCTACTTTTTCCTTGAGTGCAGCAGCTCTTCAGGCCTGTTGGAAAGACTCCTGCACTTCCCCCAAGGAAGCGGGAACTGGACCCATTTGCAAAGGAAAGAGAGAACAGAAGAAATCTGATAGTTCAGGGTGGCTGCCCCGTTCTTCAGCTCTAGGCTGGTCCCTGTCCTTTCTGCCTTCTCTTTCTCCCTCTCTCCTCTTCAGTATCAAGAGGAGGAAAGGGCTCAAGGAGTGAAACTGCAGTTTTCAGGCAGCTCCAGGAGGGACCGATCCAACTATGGGAAAAATTACGTTATTCCAAGGGCTGGGGGGAGGTGGGTAATTGGGAAAGGGAAAAACTGGGCTGTTTGTGGCCAGGAAGATGAGCAGACATAAATGAAATTAAGATTTACAGTGGGTTCCTGAACTCCAAGCCCCGAATAGTCTGCACGTGAAGGTCTGTTAGGAGCTTGTGCAAAGTTCTGTTGAATCAGGACAATTGGACAGTGTCAATTATGTGTTTTTCTTGCACAAACAGAGCTGCTTGGCAAACGCAAGAATAACCCATTATAAACTGCATTTTTGTTTTCATTGAGTTTTTTAAAATTTTGGACTAGTTGAGCTATGATGTAGAACAACTGAGTCAAGTCCTGGAAAGTCAGTTCTGACCTGTCCTGTTCCTCTCACATTCAGTCAGCGAGTAAACTCTCATTTGAGGTTCAGGACCTGATCTGCCCCTCTCAAACTAAGACTTTCCCCTTTCATGAAAACGTTTTCCATTTGCCGAATCCTGTAGGTTTGCAATTTGAGCAATTTAAATTTAAATGTGTGGTACTGCCAGCTCGCACATTACCAGGTGATTAGAGACCCTCCATCTGCAATATGAGAGTGTAAACCTCCTCTAATAAATGATAGTTACTACTCTAACTGTCATTTGTTAGAGGACGTTTACGCTCTCCTCTAACAATGTAAAAGTAGAGGAGAGTGTACAAAATCTGGACAGGGCTCTAATGGTGGAAATGCAGCATTAAAAGGAGCATTACCACCTCTAGCACCATCTTGTGTTTTCTCTTAAAATGAAATGGGAAGAGGGTCTTGAGCTCCATCACAAAGTACAGAGACTGACCTGTAGCTGTGTTAGTCACTCTGAACATGCCATTGACCAGCATGGAGATTTAACCACAGAGTTATTTAGGCAAGATCCTAATTAGGCCTGCTGTAGAATAAGGAAAGATCTGCCCTGATTTGATTTGTGAGAAATAAGAAATAATGATTTGCCAAGCTTGGGGAAAAAAATGCTGGCAATTCTTCTGCGGGTTTTAGTTATATAGCTTTTAAATTACATGTAAACCCTCTCAGGGATTTGGTTCTTTTGCGGATCTGGGCCATAGTATCTGGTTGTGGTGTGGTTTTCTTTGGAGTTTTATTGTAGTTGTTTGGTTTTGTTCACTTAAGACTCAGATTAACAAAAATATCTGCCTGTTTAACTCTCATTTTCCTAAATATATGNAAAAAATGCTGGCAATTCTTCTGCGGGTTTTAGTTATATAGCTTTTAAATTACATGTAAACCCTCTCAGGGATTTGGTTCTTTTGCGGATCTGGGCCATAGTATCTGGTTGTGGTGTGGTTTTCTTTGGAGTTTTATTGTAGTTGTTTGGTTTTGTTCACTTAAGACTCAGATTAACAAAAATATCTGCCTGTTTAACTCTCATTTTCCTAAATATATGATTAACTTTGGAGATCTGGTCCTGAGAGTCTGATCCTGTAAGAATCATGACATATCCTAGCACTGATGCCGAAGCCAGTGGGGTCTTACTTCATGTGTGGAGTAGAATAAGGTCACATACAATGTAGATGCTCTGTCCTGTGTGCGAGATCAGGAATCACCATGGTTACTTATCCGGTATTTTGCGTGCGCTCTCGTGCTCGCTCGCTCTCTCTATTTATTTACTTATTTATTTATTTACTTACTTACTTACATTTTTTCTGTTATGTGGAAGACGGATCCTAAATCTACAGTGTAAAACAATTTTCTTCATGAAATAGTGGCAGGAGCCTTTTGAATGTTTACTGCTCTGCAGCAGTGATGTATCCACAACAGTCAGGAAGCGGTGGCTGGTGCTGGATGCTGGAGCTGCTGCTGGTCACCCAGAGCACGATTCTTGACCTGAACATCCCTGCCTGTAAAATGAGAATTGTCTGTTTTATTAATATAAAATAGTTATTGGTTGCATCACCATTTCCATCTTATCATGTATTGTACATTTCCAACATGAGCGGCAGCCTGTTACCTGGATGTTAAGTTTTGCATAACTTAAATTAGGAGTTTCTGCCTAGTACTGAGGGGAAAGTCTTCCAGGATTGAAGTGACTTGGTGGTCCCATTTATGATGTAGTTTTCCTGGTGTCTGTCATGTAGCAATTCAGTGCTTTTAGCGCCTGCTGAATGGTAAAGTATTAGTGGTGCAATCCAACCCCCAAATATTTTTTTTTATATATAATTTTAAGGTTAAACATTAAAGAATCAAGCCTAAAATTTTTTTTTTCAAGTAAAATAAATATTCTTGTTCATCAGGTATATCCTTCTGCTTCTCAGTCATGTCGTAGTGGCAATGAGGGGTGGGCAAACAGCCATGTAAGCTTGTCATTATGTAAAGTAGATTGCTCAGCAATCAAGTTACTGGTAGATCAAGTTCTGTAGAAATATTTTAGTTTCTAATTTCTCTTTAAGCACCAAAGTACTCCTGCGAATCTGTGGAAAGTTAGGCACCAAATTAAGAGTTGAACTGCTTTTATGTGTATGGAAAATGGAGCTGTTTCAAGCATTTCTGAGAGAGTAGGTGATAAATGTTGCTTTTTTGGCGGCATCTGAGCTTAGTTTGGTGATATGTGGGTGTTTTTAACAACCTGTGGGATTGTAGGTGACCTTGCTTTTCTTGGTATAGCCTTGAGGGACAGACTGATACCGTGGTGTATTTGGAGAATTATTCTTCCCTGCATACAAATACAGCACTGCTACTATGCTGTTTTAGTCTACTTATCTTTCTTGCTTGCTGCACTTATGCCATTGGGTTTATACTACTGCATTTATAATGTAG
>VZTG01008123.1:0-31165 GCA_013397845.1 Melanocharis versteri | reverse complement strand
AAAATAAAAAAAAATAAAAAAAAAAGGAAGCCAAGATATTGTAAAAAGCTAAAAGGAAAGTTAATGGGAGGAAAGTTGTTCAGCTGAAAAATAGAAACATTTTGTTCCCCTGATGCTTTAGAGCATTTTGAGCAGTGCTTGTTAAGGAAAGAGGAGTCATGGAAAATAGAAGGTAGGATTTTTAATAAGGAAAGTAATGATGGAAAACAACCAATAGGAATATGGACAGGTAAGGAATAATTAGAGATCATCTTTAAATAGCGTAAGAGTGAGAATTTTTTGCTCTGTTCATATCGTCCTGTGTTGTGCCTTTTGCTGGGATTTTGCACATTAAGATTGCCACGTATTGCTTAGTATTGTTAATACGCAAAATCCTGGCAAAAGGTTGACATTGTAATGGCTCTAAAGGACCCATTTCAATGTAAATCCTAAGGGTCTATCAATGTGCAGGGGATTTATGTGGGTGAGTCCCATTAATGGTAATGGGACTTATGTGCGTAAATCTCTTCTGCATTGATGGGAAAATAGACTCCTTAGTATGCAAAGTCTCATTTGAAATCAAAGAGCATTTGCATAAGATCCATACATAGCATGGAACTCTGTGTGTTAAAAACAGTATGAAAAGAAGATAATACACCTTAACTACTTTAGTGGATAAATACTAGTGTAAAAAGAGTATTCTTGGTATCATGTATTTTATTTTAAAAATGGCAACAATATTTACGCAATTATCTCCAACTGCTAGAAACCAAAATAATTGTATTTTTATTACTGTGCATGGCTGCTTTTTACACGAGCGTAGTTGAGCAAAATAATTATGTACAATTGCAGAAATTTTGCACTGAAATGTTTCATTTTGGACAATCTGGAGTGCAAGCAAGAACAAGAGATCTTTGCAGTCCCAGCCCCGCTGCAGTTCGCAAGGCCTGTATGTACATCTCATAAATACTCTCAGGCGACATCGTGTTCGCTTGGGCTTGAGATAGCGAGCAGGACTAAAAAATTCACTGTACGCACTGCTCATGAGGATGTTCCAGCGGCGATCCACGGAGGATTTACCTCGGGAAGGAGGGAATTTCCAGCCCGGAGCCGCGCGGTGCCACCTGGTGTCGCTGTTGGCAAATGTAACGTTGGACGGGCACAGAGATTTTGGAGGAGGCGATGAAACTTCACTTTTTCAGTCTCCTCCTGGCCACTCCCGGGTGCTTGCTTTGTTAAACTATTCAGTGCCAGCTGCTTACCCTGGGGGGGCTCCAGTGGACGTGGAGATGTTGCGAGAAAATGATAGCGTGGCTTGGGAATACCTGCGGTGTTAATGACCTGCTTTAGTCTTTGCTGTCTGGCATCCAGGCTTGCTGTGTTATTTTAGAAACTAAGCATGAGCATAAATAGTTTAATAATTCCGCTGTCTCCGTGGTTTTGAAGTGGTTGAAGAAGAGAAACTTATTTTGCTGATTCAGACAAAAAGTGGCCTGTAGAATGGTCATTCTTTTTAATCAGAAGGGGAACCTGGATGTAGGGAGCAATTTAAGAAGGGAGTTTTGAGTAAGTGTGACTTAGGCAAGGTTCCATCTGTCTGCAAGAGGAAGAGCTAGTTAATGTCTCGTGTAGTACCTCACCTCAGGAATTGGTTTCGACTCTTCCGACGAGACTTCTCTCATACTGAGGTGCCCTTTAAGGAGAAATAGCAGAGCAGAATGGATTTTAATATTAAGGATATCTGCTTTTTGTGTTCAGGATGAGTTTGCCACTTGATAAATTCATTTGATATTGAAAGGAAAATGTTGAATCTGTGTGTTTTCCTTTATTGTTTATGTGAAAAATACTAATCTTGCCACCCTTATCTCACTAGCCAGCGCATACTGGAGAATTAAGAGTTGCTCTAGGAATGTAGCTTTATTTGAGCTTTAACAAGCATTACTGAGTATAATGAACCTCTCCAAAACTCTTATATTTGTTGGACAGAATAAAAGTGGTTTGTGGTTTATATCAGAACCATATTTTTAGATGCAGAACTTCTGTATATTTAGAGAGGGTGGTGTGTGAATGGCACAGGTGAAATCAATTTGTCCACTTTTTCAGTGAGTTGACATTTCTGTGTGCATTGACATTTGTCTTTCCTCTCCTGTGCAGCATAGAATATGAATTTATCCATCCTGATTATAGAGTTCCTAGAGGAACTCTAGGTGGTGGACCAAGTTCTTATTTATAATGATGACAGTTCTTACGGCATAAAGCCAGATTACTTTCATTTACTTTTTTTTTAGTTTTATACTGAATAGTATCTCACTGCTTTTCTTAAAACCTCTCTGCGAAGCCTGAATTGAATGACGACAAAGACACTGGGTTATACCACTGACATAAATACATCATACATCATGCGTCAGCACCAGGACTGTGTGTTCAGGGGCCTGTGCTCGGCCTTCCAGGAACTTGCTGCAGTCAGACAGGAGTCAGTAACGGGACAAGTATTGTGGGATGAGAAACCAAGATGCGAGATTAAAATATGAGTTTTAAAAATTAAATTCTTTCTGAATCTGTTGTATGATGGCCACATTTTTCTTATCTAGAACAGTACAGAATAATACTCTGATGCGATGGTAACCTATGAATATGTTGCATTCCTGTCTTGAGAGTAATGATAATCCTACAATTATCCTGCAATACAAATCTGTAGGATAAACAAATAAATACTACTGTAGTCCTTTATTTTTCTTAAGATAAACTAATTATCTTTTCACCTCCACCACCTTTGACAAAGCAAAGTGATAAATTAATAGATCATTATGAAAGTACTTTTCAATGCTACCTTCTTCCTTTTCTCTTGGATAAAGCCCATTGTACAGTCTGAATGCATAAAAGCTTAAACCCGGTGTCTTCCTTGTTTTGAACGACTTGTGGGTGGAATCAAACCTGTTCTTCTACTGTGAAAACCTGGGGGTCACTGAGCAAGGAGAAAATTATGACATCATTTGCTTATGAGGGTATGGAAAAGGTTATGTTCTATCTGCCTTTTGGTTTCTTGTAATTGCTGCTTTTTAAATGACTGCTCAAATAAGGGGTTTGAACCTTGTTGCATGGCTGTCCCTGGGTTTGTTGTTCCATGTACATGTAATCTGGTCATAGAATTTACCATTGCTTTTGTGTCTTCAGTAGTAGTTGAAATGAGGCCCCAGCTTGGAATGGTAAGGAGAGGAAGTGTGGTGCTCTAACCCAGAATCAGTTATGGCACAGAGTCTATGGAGATGGCCCAATGTTTGTTTTAAAAGCAAGCAAAACAAACAACTAAAACCAACTTTATATAAATATAAATGCAGTTTTTAATTCAATTATATATCTTCCTAGTTTGTAGAATTTTGAAAAATCATGTAATTTTTTTCTTTTTAAAATAGTGCAAACTGCCAAAAAAATTTAGTAGTTATGCTTCAAAGACTGTTAAAACCCACTTGAAATAATGTGCAAATCTCATCTTTCCAGTAATAGTAGTTTTTTAATTAGCAGAGCCACCCAAATACTGAGATTGTGGTTAAAATGGCTCTGAGTAGGAGGTGGTAATGATGCACTGCCTGCTTTACAACACATTATATTCAGTACACATTAATTCTGGCAATGAGAAGAATCACAGATGTGTGCTTTAAAAAAAAGGCAGTGGTAAGAAGAATTACCTTGGATTTAACCAGGTGCTGAAGTCTGTAAATTGTGGTTTATTCCATTTCCTAATATTCTCAAAGCAGCCCTTGGCCACCACATTTGGATATTGGTTAGTGAAGACACTGAAAGTAGCTGGAGAGTGGCCTTTGCTGATGGCAGTGAACCCTGTGGTGCCCACCTTGGGCAGCTGAAGCCCTGCTGGGTGCGATTACATGACCTGTAGGGTACCATTTCTTTAAGAAACAAACGCGTTTGTTGTATAAAAGAAATGACCATGCCATTTCTGCTGTTGCAAAAACAAAGTTCATGCACCAACATGTTCTTTCCTGAAGAGCTGAGAGTGGTTTTGTGGTTTGGGTTTTGCTCTTTTCTTGAGGAACTTGAGATGTGCCTTTTAAGAGAGCTTGTAGGAAGGAGACAGAAATGAACAGAGACTTCTTTAATGCTTGATATTCCCCTTCCATTCATCCTTCTTTTTATTCTTTCTATGTTTCCTTTCAGAGCACAGTTACTTGATGAGATCCACTAGACTTGATCTTAGTCCTAAGTCAAATCTGTAGAGAAACACAAAAGAGAATTCTTAATCTCTTTTCTCTCGTGGCCTCAACACTATCATCTGTTGTACTAAGCAGAAGGACTTTTTTGGGGCTCGGTTTTGGGTGGTCTTCTGGTACTTTAGGAGTTTGTCTGGGGAGCTCTGGTACTTCTGGGAGCCTGAGTCTTAAGTTTTATGGCTGAGAATTGAATGGGATACTCCACTGTTTTAGAAGATATCCAATTTATCTTACTAGATGACCAGTAAAGACAATATCTTAGTCTAGGAAGAGATCAAATAATTTTGTGTGAATAACTGAAAGTAAGGCTTTATTTTTGTCATGGTGAATAGTCCCATTTTAGGATAATGGAAGGCATGACTAGTGTTGTTGTATCCATCTTTTTTAAGGGCTAATACTAAAACAACAAAGGATATTACATTTTATTTTCCAGATGTTTTCTGGCACTTGGGAATTGCTAAAAGATACAACTCCTTTGTCTCTATCCAGATTAAGATGATTGAGAGAAAAAAAATTAAGTGCCATTGTAAGGAACACCTAAGTAACTGCTATCTTATAAAAGCAAGTTTACTATGTGAAAAATAAGCAGCAGATCAAACAACTACTGCTTCTTTTTTGGGGTTAAATGGATAAGAGGGAGGACCATGAGAGACAGGAGTCCACTCCAGCTGTCACCTGGGTGCCTCGGTCATTTCTGAATTTTGTTTCTTCATTGAAGTAGCCGCAATTGATTTTAATTTTGAAAAAAAACATCTGTATGCCTTTGATATTCCACAGGGAAAGACTTTAATCTAGAAAATAGTTTGTGTTGGTATAGTTTCAGGTGCTCCTGCTTACTGACCCTGGTCACTGGATGCACGGCAGGCATAGAGCTCACAGAACGAGGCCCTTAATTAGCTAAAGACATCACTGTCTCTGCTCAAGAGCAAGGTCTAAGGCTGCAGGATACAGCTGCTTTAACTGAACAGCATTGCTTTGACCACGGGTCCCTTTCAACTGGCAACATTTTCTGTAATGCGTCACACAGCACAGTTAATTCTGTGCCTTTAAGTTTCTGTGCTGTGTGAAATTGAGTAACCAGAGGTGTGTTGTGCAATAAGGTGATGCCAACACTCAGGTAGTGCTGGGAGCTGTGAGACATCGGTGACATCAGGGATATTTTCATTATTTCCTTTTGTTTACAGTGATGTCCACATTCTCTACAAGCATAACTCTAAAACAACAATAATTTTTGTAATTATAGATATGCCTGAAATTCATTATGTTGTAAATGTGTATTCCCAAGGATGACTAATGTGCTTAGAGGATTGTGCATAATGAGTGCTTGGCATTTTATAGATTTGATCCAGGGAGAGAGTGAGATCTTCGTACAATTTCCTGAGCGCCCTAATGTATTATCCAGAGACACCAGCAGCCACATTCCTGGTGTGTGTTCTGCAGGATACTCTGTGTGTGTGTGCCTAAATAATGCTATTCCTTAGATATTGTCAGAACACCAGGTGGAATGTAAATTATGAGTAGAAAAATATATATCTGTGATAACCTTAATTCTGCTGATGGGATGGACCACCTTTCTTTCAGGAAACAGTTGAGAACCCTGTGTATTTTTCCAAGAATATTATCCAATCCCTCGTGTACATTGGAATGGGAGTAGGAAATACCCATGGGAAGACACAAATAAAATCTCATATAAATTACGGGCACATGGTGAGCTGGTGTAGTACTTGCACCTTGAAGGAATACAAGCAAATCACTTGAGCAGACTCTTCTGGTGTTTGAACCTCAGGTTTTATGGAGCTTCTTTTTTAAATTTTTTTTTCTTTTTTTTTTTTTTCTGAATGCCTAAGAGGCTTTGAATTAATCTTCCCAAAGCTTTATGTGAGTAATTTTTAAGTGGAGTTAGATTTCTTTGTTTTGTTTTTGTGAGTTAGTGAGTTTGATTTATTTTAAGAAAGTGTTTGCAGTCATAATTAAGAGAGATATTAAGCTTAGTGTTAATTACACAAATTGATGTGAATATCTGATTGAGTCCTGAGAGGGTTAGATTTTTCCCAGCTGTGAGAGATGACATTAAAAGACGGATAATTTGTAATTTAACTGCAGGAGTTAAAGGAATTTGCAATAAAAATATGAACATCTTTGTTTCTAAACTCTAATAGCAAAATGTTTTATCATCTTGGATGGCTTTAATACACTGGTAGTGTGATGGAGAAACTAAATTGTAGGTCTGTGGTAAAGAGAAAGCAGGATCTTCCTCTTAGGACCTTCCTCTTCTGTGGAAAATACTGATCTTTTTGGAAGAGTGAAGAAGGCCTGGCTGTTTACCTGTGTTCTATAAAATTCCAGAAAGTGACCCCTTCCTTTCAGAGCTCTTTTTTTAATCATGCTTTTCAGAAGAACAAGAAGGAAGGGTATACAAGTAGTAACTTCTGAGACGTGAAAGGTTGATTCATTACCTGTTTTCAAGTGATATTCGCTGTGAATTTTCTATTTTTTTTTTTAATTTGCAGAATAATTCTCCCACTTTCTGTTGGCATTTTCAGTGCAATTCAATTCAAGACCAAGTCTGCAGTTGATCTTACTTTGTGGAGTGTAAGGGTTGGGTCAGATAACTTCCCAAGGTTTATTGCAATCAAATTTATTCTATGATTACAGTTTAAAGTCTGTATTTGGCGCCAGTATACTAGAAATCCCCTCTGGCCCTGGGTTCTGCAAATAGTTGTAATATCCTGATATTTACACAGGACTTCTTTATTATATGAAGCATTGATCCTGAGGCCCCATTCAATGAATTGTCTCGGTTTCTTAGCAGTCTTGATTATTTATTTTTCTACAGGTAATAAGAGGAAACAGGGTGCTCTGTTTAGTTTTATTATTTTTTTAAAAGGACAGGATTTGCAAGTGCTGATGTGTGATTTCAGAAAACTGAGAATAATGAGGGGTTTTCTTCATTTCCTTCACACAGCTGAAATGTATGACTGTAAAAAACTCTATTTGAATGTGAAAGTGAAATATTTTTACTGGATTTGGACTTACATCACTTTGTGCTGATGGATTTGAGAGACTTCACTGAATTGTCATCATCTCTCTCCTGAGTGCTAAACCTGGAATCGTGAGAACTGCCCCAAAGTTGGTTTGTGCTGCAAGATTTCTCTCCTGTCGTGGCTGATGTGCTCTCTGCAGTGGCTGGAGCACTGATGGTGCCCATCCCAATGGCATCTGGCCAGATTGTGAGCTCCCAGCGTGGGGCTCCATGTGGAGTGTGAAGGATGTCCTCATACCTAAGAAAATAAACTCAAAAACTGTGACTGGGATAAGAGAAGAGACCTAAATGCCTGTGGTGTGTGTGGTTTGGTTGGTCTTGTCACGGGGTTTTTATTTATTTATTTATTCTTACCTGACTGTTCTCTTTGTAATAGACAGAGTTTTCTGCCTGGAAAGGCAGTTGTCTCCCGGGAATTCTCCGTGAGGAAGGCTGTTGTGCCGGAACAGCAGCTGTATGCTGCAGCCTTTTGTGCTATCACCAGATATTACTTCTCTTTGAAAACGCTCCCTGAGTCTGATATTACAGTACATCTTAGTTTTCAGCCACTTCTGCTACTTACAGTTCTAAATTATTTATTTTCCTTTCTTTCTTCCTTGGATATTTGGGAAGAGAAACTACAAAAGAAATACCAGTTTTTCCTGTTATAGGAAGGTGTTTTTCAAGGGTCATCAAGTTGCTTGGAAATTTCTTGAACTATAATTTTGAAAATCTAGAGATAAAGAAAAAAAAAAATGCTTCCTTCTTATAACAGAGTGTCTTCATTTATTTTTTTAATTGCTTTCTCTGGTAATTATTCTGTTGCTACATTGGCCAGTGCTCTATTAAGTGTGAGTCAGACAGATAAATAATAAAGAAAGTCTGAAGACTTGAACAAGTCAGAAAGGTTTTAGAGTAAAATGCATTCTATGGCAAGAAATCACCTGTATATTAACTACCATATATTGTCAATAAGGCCAATGCTGATGCTGCATAAAAATGCCTGTATCAAATATGTTATAATGTATATTCTTGGCTTTATAAAAATTTAAATTTAAATGTTACAACAGTAAATCTATGTTGAAGAAGATCCTAAGAAGAATCAAAGTACTACAATGAAAATATCCAGTATTTCAGTTAATTCAAAATAAATGAGGAAATTAAATTTAAATATTTTTTAAGAGTCCTTGAATGGTTTGTTGATTAGAAACTAATGTAACTCCTTGTCTAAGATAAAACACCAAGCAGGCAGCAGCTGCTGGTAATTGGTGCAAGTAATTGTAGAGCCAATAAGTTGAAGAAGTGCTTATTAAAAGAAACTGCCTTCCTATCTGCTTGTAAGTTCAATTGAGTAATGCACTCTACATGTGGTCTGACGGTACGTAAATTATACACCTGATTTAAAAACACTCCATCCATAAGAGCTCCTGTTTTGCTCATCCATAAAAATTTTACTTTCTTTATTACTAACTACTTGCAGCAGCATATGGCATAATATCTATCAAATTAGGCTTTGAGGACATCTTAGACTGGCACCCTGCTGGCTTGAAACATGTGCTTAATGCATATTGCAGCGGGTTTAACCCGTTGAGTGCCCCGGGATAGGCTCCGTGCTCTCCCGCAGGGATGCCCGCGTGGCCTCCCGGGCACAGGCTGGCATCCCGCTGATCCGCTGGCATCTTCATTTAGGGGAGGCCTGCAAGAGGCTGTTGCACGGGCAGCGTTTCAAAGGAATGGTTCTCATTCTAAAGAAACTTTCTTCGTTCGCACCTAATAAGAAAACAAATGGATCTGAGAAGAAGAGTTGTAATTCAGGCTCACAATTTGATTTATTTTAATTTTAAATTAAGCAATGCTGCTCTTTCAGCGTATTAGTTTGCGTACAGATTTTTCTGGGAAAGAAAATCCATTAACACGATGCAATTATCTTCTAGTAAAAACTGAGGTGATGTTGTGTATTCATCAGACAGAGGATTTTCTGTTCACACAGATAATAACTTCCTTTGGCCTGCTTCTAAAACAGCAAGAAAATTATTTCCTCCTAAATTCAAATTTTGTCTTCAACTTAAAATATTGACACTCATCTTTGTCTTTAAAGAATCTGTAAGAAATCCAGTTGTCTACTGGCCTGAAGATGTTTTGGTGTACCTTTAACAAGTCATGTACCACGGGTAAAACCTGAGGAAAAAATTACTTTAGATGTCTACTAAACCACTTCATAAATACTGGGGGAGATGAGGAATAAAAGCATCTGGTTCAACAGTCACAGAAAAGTCATTTGGATGATCTTAGTGTGGGTTTTGTGAAGGCTTTCAGGGCATTCTTTGGGAACAGTTTCAAGTCTAAACACTGCTTTCCCTTTCTTCTTGACAGTAATTTTTAATGGAAGATGTTTACTGGCACTGATTTAGAGGATTTATTTTTAAACTGAAATAAACTTACACTGTGAGTTACTGCTTTAGCCCCAAAGCTAACCTGGCAAGGTGATTTACTCTACCCCTCTCTGCCTGTAGTGGTTTTCTTGAGTCTATTTGAACAAGATTTGTGATGCAAAGTTTTGCTGCCGAGTCTGGGTTTCAGTCTGACACCGTGACTGCTGCTGGACTCGCCTCAGCTGAAGACCTGGGAAAAGGCTCCTCTGCTGACGGTGTTCCAGGAATCAGCTGAATCAAGGAGCTGCTCTGCTGTTGTAGATTCGCTTCTGTCACAGGGCTCTACTCACCTGACCTTGCTGCTCTGCTCAGGCAGCAGTTCCAGGGTAGCATAAGCTTGCTAAAAATGCTTATGGGCGCAGACCACTTACATGGAAAACAGCAAGCTAGAGAAGTCTGAGGATGTTATTAAAAATAAGTAATATTGATATCTATCAGTGATAGTAAAAGAATGGCTAATTCTTACCTACAGGGACAGGGATTTAGTTGAAATGCAGACTTAAAAGGAGTTTTGCAACCACAAGCACTTCTTGTAAACTTCTTGTTTTGAACCTGGCTCCTTCTGGCACCATTTGATGTCCTAAGTTGCAGACAAACACTTAGATTGCATCCTCTCACATTCTGGCAGCTTGCATATCTGACCCATAACCTGACAGTGATTGAAAGTTAGTGAATATAAAGAATGCTGAAGTGTTTCCTTTTGGTCTTTAATTTCACGTGGGAGGAAATACATTACCTGGCACTTGGCTTATGCCTGAATCTCAGCTTTCTTGATTGCAGAGGAAAAAAGTGAATGTTAAAGGATCAAAACAAGCATTATAATTGCTATATTTGAAATAGAATCACTATGGTATTTATTACTGAGGAAGTGGCAAAGAAAGCCAACTTAGCCTTGAAAAAAACTCATACTTTCGAGGTTTCACAACCTGTTGCTAGCAGGTTGCATGAGACAGTTTGAACCATGAGCAAAGGCTAGAAAACCTTTCCAACATGTCTAATCACTATTGTATTTATAAATAATTTTAAGTACTTTTATGTTGAATATGGACTAATCCCTGCACATTTGAATTTGAAAACCAGTTGTTTTTGTTCTCTGTATTTTTCTTGTTGGTTGTTTGGGGGTTTGTTTCACTGAGAGAAAGGAAGGATCACGTTTTCTATTAGACTTAAGTGAATGTATTCTCCAGTTGCCCATCCAGAATTCATCACAGCCTTCACCTCCAAATTGCTGTCTGGGAACTTGAGGTGAAAGCTAAGGCAGTGTACTGCAGGAAGTAGGAATGGCGATGGGAAAAAATGCAGCTCAAGGAAGAATAAATTTTCTTAGGTCAATTTGTGTCTAATATATCTTTAGAAACTAAAGATGAAATAGAGAATGAAAAGGATCCTTGGGGACAAAATATACTAAGTCATTAAACCATGTTTTGTTAAAATATTAACATCAACTTCTTTTTGTTCATGTGCAACCTTACTGTGAGGAGGGATTCCTTTGGGTCAATTCATTAAGGAAAATCATGATTCGATGTAATCCCCTTTTTATCAAGTTCATTAATACCCAAAGTCCTTTTGACTCAATATTGTATTTCTGACAGAAACCAACAATGGAGACCCAAGACAGAATGTAAGAACCCATGCCATAACACTTCCCCAGACTACTTCCTCAGCTTCCAGGTTTATTTCTATATTCCTCAGTGGATTTTTGTATGGCTGTATACCATATTTTGTTGGGTTTTTAGGTTTTTTATATCCCTCATGTCTAGACTCCAGTCCAGACTTTACAGTCTTTGTTGTCTTCTCTAAATCTTTGCTGTTTCTGTTACCTCATTTGGAGAGGGAAAGTGAAGAACTGCATTAAGTATTAAAGATACAGAACCACAATTTCATTTCCTATTTTGTTCTCTTAAAATATTCACAATATTTAGCTCACTTTTTTGACTACAGGTGGCTACTGAGCAGGTGTTTCCATAAAACAATCTATTCTATGACCAAAGGGCAGGAGTTACCTTGGAACTTCTTTATGCTTTTGTAGAAGGAGAGTGTTTGTTCTTCACAGCTGTATCCTGACTTTTATCAGCATTGATTTCCTCTGCCATTTTGTTGCTCATAGAATTGGTACTGTACCAGTCTTCCATGACATTCCAATTAGGGATGGAAACCACATTTTTTTGAATACTGCAAATAGCATTAACATTACCGCATTTCTTCATGAGCTGCTGCTGCTCACATCACACTGCTATGAAAATTGTCTGCCTGCTCATTACCCTCTATTCGCTTTCTTGTTTGGGCAGGAAGGTATAATTTATTTTAAATTTTATTTAGTTATTAACCAGGTGAAGAGTTTCTGTCTTATCTCATGGTGGGAGATATCATCTGGGGTCCTCTGGCCTCCGTGTCCTTGGCTGGTTTGCAGTTGCTGGCCCCCAGGCAGCTGGTGCTGCTGCTGCTGTGGCCTCTCTGTTAGATCAGGTGATGGGGGTTGTGCTGCAAACCTCCAAGTGTGAACCTCGCTGATGGCCTGGGTTGGGACATCACATATGGTTCCGTGCTATGTTAGTTTTAGCCCCCTGTTAAAATTATTTAAAGAGTAGAAGACAGTGTTTTTCACTAGGTCTATGATTGCTTTACTGCTTACACCAAGCGCTGTGTAAGCCCGAGGTGGTGGCCTGACCTGTGGCTGTGCGGGTCAGGCTGCCATCAGGTGGCTGCAATCGATCCGCTCCAACAGGTTTTGCATAGGCAACACGTGAGTCGCACCTATTTTGGCAACATGTGAATTGGGCAGTGAAGGAAACAGCTGCCAGGAGAATCCAAATTAATCTGTTGCAAAGGTCAAGCACTGATCATTGAATTAAACAAGGAATTGCTGGAAGGGAAAGCCATTATCTATTTTAATGGTCTGTTGCCAGTAAAATTTCCAATTTTAAATTTCAGGTTTACTACCTTTACTTGTGAAAATGTTTTCAGAGTAAGCCTGATGATATGTTAAGAGTATCACAAAGGAATGCGTATTTAAATGTGAGTATGTGAATGCAGCACTCTCAGTGATAGTGAAATGAGACTGTAATCTCCCACTGAATGATAAGCATTTATAAGATTAAGAACTAAAGCACTGTTCAGTAAGGGACAGGGTGGAAGATCTTAGCAGACTTTATTGTATTCTTCTAGGTTGGACAGGAAATTAAAACGTTGTTAATTATGCTGAAAACAAAAAAATTAATTTCAGATAGCTTTTTTAATTTGTATATTATTATTCTCCAGAACTAGTTTAATTGACTCTTACTTCAACTACTTTTAATCCTTTTAAAGTGTTGTGTTCAAAACCAATGCTTTAAAAGTGCTTCTTTTCCTTCAGTAAGGAGTTGCTTTAGGAGAAAAAATAAAAACCTGAACTACATATTGAATTTTCCAGGCTGTGTTTCTGCACAGCAATCTTCTGAAAAAGTGCAATTATTTTTTTTTCCACTCAAGCATGCATTTGAGAGGAATGAGTAGATCAGATAAAGAGCAGAGATTCAATTCAACTCAACCTTGAGTCACTCTCTGACTCTGTCTCTTTAAAAAAGGAAAAAAAAAAAAAACCCAAGGTGGCAAAATCAATACAAACCAATAATAACTTCACATTTGTGGAAGCAACATGAATGGCTCTCCAAAATATTGAGACACATCCAAGTACATTTTAGCAGAGCTGATATTTATCAGAAGTCATTTGCCCTCAAGCAGATGCTCTCTTTCATTGTGCTCCTGTCACAAATGACTAAGATTTATGACAGACAATTACAGCATCTGCAGTTAGCAGCCTTATAATCAGCACCATTATTTAACGATTGGTGCAATAAACTGACTCCTGTTACTGTTTATCAGATATCAGTCAGTTCTGGCTATTTTCTTCAGCTCCCCAAATCACAGTATGGTGCAACCACTGCCTTTTAATGGCTAGTCAGAAACAGGCACATTTTCACGTTTTGTACAGACTGCCGAGGAAAAAGAAAAGGCAACCAATTACATGTATGTATGGTGCCCTCTCATTTGAGATGCCTGTGTATGTAACTATCTCTATACAGTCTAAAACCTCTTGAAAAAAAAAAATAACAGCTTTTACTATTTCAGATAAGAGCTTCTATTTAGGCTTCTGCATGGGGAAAAATGTCTTCTGTTTAAATATTCATGTTCTAAAGAGTGAATAAAATGTTGATATACTGTAGTAGTCATATTCTCTTGCAGCATGAATTCTATGTGTATTTGAGGCATCCATTCATTTTCCAGTCTTCTGAATGTTAGGCAAATAAGGGAACTGTATTTTAAACTTAGTAATATTCTTATCAAAATTAAAAGCTTGAGAAATGTCTCAGTTGAGCCTATTAATGAATGCATATGATGTATGTTATAAGACTTCTCTTTGGTCTGCATTTTTTCCTGGAAACCTTGCGAGAGGGAGCTAAAACACCTTTGAGCTGCAAGTCCAACTGAAAAGTATATTAGGCCTTGCTTGTGTTCCAAAAGCAAAGATGTAATTTCAGTGCCACATTCCGGCATTACTTAGACCAGTGATCATCATGAGTCTTGTTCCCTTAAATAAATGCTGTTGTAAGCAAATGCTTTGTGTAACTGAGAGCAGACTCTGACCACTGTAGCCCGAACATTAAATTTCCCAAGTTTTTTTAGTGCAGTGCCTGCATCTTGTCTGCCTTAGTTCATGTCAGAGTATAGATTATATTTTTATTCACATATTCTTTTGTTTTAGCTGCTAAATGAGACTGTTTGTCATCCATAAAGTTTTCAAGGAAAAGATTGACTGTTTTAAGTGACTATGGAAAATAAGTTAGATCAGATATTGTTTCCACCAGTAGAAAAGAAAGTGAAGGTAAACAGTGTTTTTCTGTTCTTTGTGGAGGTGAGTCATCTGGTCAACAAGCAGAATTTAAGCTGAAAGTGCTTGGTACAGACATTTCCTGGCATGTGAAGTATAGGTATTCTAAGACCATGCATGTTGACTTGTTTATTAATAAACTAAGAACTCACAGGGCACATTACGTTTCTTGGTTCAACAAGTACCTAACCTGTTGTTATTTTCTTTCTCTGGAATGAGTGATCACATATATTTCTGAGGTATTCCAGCAAAAAAGTCAGAAGATAAAAGCTATTCCACATGCCTTTGGTTAAAATGTCACTTCTGCTGTTATTTTCATAGATTTTTCACTGTGTATATTCACTTGATTTTTTTAAAGAGTGTACATGTGAGCAGTTATAATCTTAGCAGTTCTTGAAATTTAGGGGTTTGATTTCAAGATTCTTTTTTGTCTAGAGCAGTCAACATTAAAATTTATTTCTTATATTTTCAGTAGATCATAATATATTTGTCTTTTACAACAATTTTAGATGAATTCTGCACTGATAAGGAGAGATATTGAGTCTACTAAAACTGAGTGTATGAGACACAATTTCTTGTCCAGATTTACCTATGTAATTCTGTAATGCACTTGAGAGAGTTTGTCTTAAGAAAACAGATAAACCCAGGAGAAAAGCAGTAGAAAAACTGACTTCTGAAAATTGCACCTTGATTTGTATATTTTTGATTTTTAAGGCATTCATGAACGTAGAATATCATCAGTGTGCAGTCGTGGAGCAGTTTTCTTATGCTAATGAGTACCTGCCAGGGACTAGATTGAGGCATCTGAATTAATTTTATTTTCAGCTGATGTAGATGTTAGATGGTATTTAAGATGATTAATGGTAGAGGATACCAATGGTAGGAGCTACTTAGTGATGGAATCACACTAATGTTCAAATCGATAGAATTTAGTCTTCTAATTCTCAGAGCCTTTTTTTTTTTTAAACAATTTCTGAAATACAAAACCACCCTAGCCATGCTTTGAATGTTGTTCACATGCTATGAAGAAGAGATTCCTTAGATAAATTAAAGCCAGGTATAAGACTTGGATGCATATTTATACCCCAAGGTCATACTGATGGACTGACTCTGCCAGACAAGAACATTTGGTGGCTGACAATGAACTCTGGGGTGGGTGGTTAATAGGCTGTAATGCTGCACTAAGTTCATGTCAGGAACAAAACCCCTTCTCTCAGCTCAATCATAACAGGCTTTGAGAGTTTGGCAAAGGAGGATGTGGGGCAGAGTAATGCAAACTGTTTAAAGCAGACGCTAAAACATTTTGGAAGTGAAACTTGGACTTTTGCTTTCAGCTAAAATTAGCGGCCCTTATCTGTCACCTATGTCAGACTTGGTAGTAGGTGTCTCTGGAGATATTTAGGACCTAGGTTGTGGGAAGAGCTCACTTTTTAACTCCACCTGATCCTGCGCATGCTTTAATTGGAGGAAAAGACTGTCCTTTATCATAATAGTTGTTGAACCCAACCTACTGCTGATTAGTAATAAGTTGTTATAATTTTAGAAAAAGATAAAATGAATGGTCACATTGGAGCTTCAGGATGCTGCAGTGTGATTTGGTGTTAAAACTTGTGAAACCTCCTGAGTAGTTTATTTCTATATTTTTTCCTTTAATGGAATATTCAATGTTTCTCTTTCTCTCATCACTTTTTCTTCAATTAGTAAAAAATATCAGAATCTTCATCTAACAAGTGAATTTGTTTGGAAACCTGTTTTGCTAGAGCAAACCCATTGCCCTGGTTAAGGAGCTGTCCAGGGTGAGAGGAACAGGGAGAGGAGCAAGTGCCACGTTCTTGTGCAACACCTGGGACTTTCGTTGGGGGTTAATTCAAATGAGCCTCTACTCTTTTGTTCATCAAGCATTGCCTTTGAAGATAATGTGCCTCTACTCAGAACGTATTAAATAGATCATGCCTGTTGTGGCAGTAGCTTATGCACCTTTTCTTCCTCCTCTGGTAGGCAAAAATAATTCATTGTTAACCCAGAAATCCAGAGAACAATCTGCAAATTAAAGCATTTGCAGTAGAAGTTTGTAAACTGGGACCAAAATTTCCCCCTTGTGCAGGGAGTCATTGTGAGATAGTACACCACTGCTATCTCAGAAGAGTGATTTCTCTGGGACAGAAATTAAATTGTAGGGCTGTATCCCTGGAAGCATTTTCTTCCAAAAAATACTGGAAATTAATATTAAATAAACAGCAAAACATGATCTCCTAGTGTAATGCTGAGGCAAAGATATCAAGAATAACGTTTGGATATATCAGCAGGCAAACCGTGATGGCATTAATGAATTATTAATGCATTTATTTAATGATCTTAGCAAGAATTTTACTGAAATGCTTATACAGTTGTGTTTGTGGAGTTTTTGGGTGACTTTTATGGGGTTTTTTTGGGTTTTTTTAAAAACTTGGCTCACAATATGAGATTTTTAAAAGTTTCACCTTCTAATTTATCATTCGCCTACCTCCAAAAGTCAAGTTGTAACTTAGGGTGTAGTAAGCTACATGGGAGAAGGTTGCTGACAAACTAGAGTTACTGTTGGTAAAGGATGATGAACAGACACAGGCTATTGTTTCAACTGAGCTGCAATTCAGGCTATAATCAAAACATGCTTTCGATAGTGATTTTTTTACCCATAATTTCAAACCTTTCCTCAAAATAGCTTTTGTAAGAACATGCTCCTTATCATTCCAGGTCCATAAGAAGTTCCTAATTCTGGAACTGTAGATTAGAAACTTTACTTTGTTTCATCAAAGAACTTGAACTGCTTGAGTTGCAAAACTCCTCTGGGTAGCTGAGCAGTAAAACATGGTCACAATAGACAGTATTCACCTCCCTGCAAGGTTTGCTCTTCCACGGAGGTAGAACATGCCTGAGCTATTTCTAGGTAGATAAGATTTATAATCAATAAAAGCTTGCAGCAGTAACACTTGTGTAATTAGTTCATCCAGTAATTCATAGAATTATGAATGCCTGAGAAGAAACACAATTACAATGTAGTATCAGTTTTCACAGGTTCTGCATTTTGTCCTAATAAAAGATCAGTTGTGGTTTTCCCTACTGCCTGCTCTCTATGTGCTCACTGTACTCAGTAACTACTGATTTTTGCTGGTGAACTAAGACATGAAAATTACCTTGATCTTCTTTTAGTGAAGAAAGGTGACAGATTCAATCGGTCAGTCACTAGATCTCTTGAAATTAGAAACGCTTCCTTTTCCACAAGGGAAAGAACAGGAAAAAATATTGTCTGTTTCACTCAAATAACATTTGCCTCTTTACACCCTTGCCATCAGCACATGATTTTCTGTCAAAATTTCTAGCTTTTTAATTTAATAAAATGCAAATGTGCATCCTACGGAACTTTGGAAAAGTTTCTTCCAATGGAAAGGAGTGAGGACAGGACAGCAATGAGTATAAAATGTGTCTGTGCTGTTTGGTATGCCTGTGTGTACGGTATTTGCAGCTTGGGAAAAGTACTGATAGTAGCATTATTATATTTTTAAATAAGTTTTCAAAAGAATCCAAACTACTTTCTAATGGAAATACTTCTGCATCTGTCGGTTTAATACACTATAGGGGCCATGGAGAAACATTATCCAGGGAAACCCTGAAGAGATCCACAGTTTCCTTCTCTCATAGCTGTTGAATCATATTCATGAGTGAAATGCTGTATTATTTCTTGAATATTCCCAGCATCTCACTCTGTCATGTCAGATTTGTTTCTGGACCACACAGATTAGATCAAATCTAATTTTCATTAGATTTTAAGGGTCACATTTTGAGATACAAGTTGTTATTCACGTAGGAGTTGAATCTGGGTTTATAAAGAAATCAACCTGGTAAAATGTTGCTTCCAAGCCAGAGGCAGCATCTGCTGCACAACCACTTTACTCTCCTGTTCCCACTGTTTCTGGCACAACAGTCCTGGGATGGCCAAGCCAGGCCAGACTGAATGGACCTCAGTCTGGGGCCTTCTCACCCTTCCCCTTCCTTCTATTATTTTAATAATAATCTTTGAAAGCCACGTCGAGGAGCTTCTACTGGAAATACAAATGACAAATGATATACAGGGCAGCTCATCCCCTGGTGGGGGGCTGAGTAAGGGAAAAAACAGATCATGAGTGGAGAGTAGGGGATGCAAAAGAAGTAATGAAATAGTAGAATAAAATCGGTTTTGTTAAGATAAATATTGAGGTTTACCTTTATCAGTTGTTTTTAGTACTAAAATGCATTCCTTGTTTTAAAAGGATGCACTTTTGTCAAATACCCAGATCTGGAAGACGTATTCTAGGAAAACCTGGTAGTATGGACATTTATTACTATAAGACAAACACATGGCAAAAACCTCAAAGATAATTGGATATACTAATGAAATAGGCCAAACAAATGAAAATAATACAATTTTTCAAGATCATAGGGTTCTTTCTTAATGAAATATATGATTGCAAGTAGAACAAGTGCTAAATTTTTCCTTCATATAGTGAATTTAACTTCAGTCACATAAAAGGTTCGCATGATATTTGACTTCTTGGAGCGAATAAACAGATCTCTATTTGAACGAGAGGCCCTTGGTATTTCTTGGAACCGATTTTTAACCAACGTCATTGTTTTCAGATATAGCAGATTCACATGGTATCATATCACATTGCTCATTCTTTTTCAGCATCTGCAATTCGGTGTCTGGCATCTGCCTTTGTGGGTCCTTTAGCAATTCATACGTACTTTTGCCTTGTTCTAGGAAGCTCTTTGACATCTGTGGAATTGGCATTTGGTGGGGTAGTTGTGTTTTTTGAAGTCTGTACAGTTGGACATAATTTTGCAGCCATGTACATTTGTCTGTTCTTGATTTTGAAAGCTGTGGCTGAGTGGGCAATTTTCACCATAATGCTTGAAAGGAATCAACAATTAAAATCATCATTTACCAGATCAAGTCTTTTTTTATTCTTAGGAGTGAGATTTTCTTGCAATCAGAGTAAACTGATTGGAGTCTTTAAAAATGAAAGATTTACAAATGGGTCCATTTTAGAAGACTAACACTGGTAGGCACCTGATAAGTAAAATCAAAATTTACTCCTTCCACTCTTAGCGAAAAATTCTGTGTAATTGGTGAGTATCAGTGCAAAAGAAAAATGTAATAGTTATGCATTCGGTGTAGTAGCATTGCTTAGTTATGCTATTGTTGAATTAATAATATAATGGTGAACATTATAGAGATGAATCTGCACGATGTGTGGTACTAAGAGGAAAAGCAGAATTATTTTAGGTTGGTTTTAAGGTGATTGTTTTGGGGTTTTGATGTTTGGGAGTTTTTTTTCCCCTGTGTTCATTGAAGCAGGCTATGTAATAATAACAATGAAATAATAAAAAATGTGGAAGAGTAATTTTAATTTATTTCCATGGCTTTTATTATTTACTTAATATTCCATGGTATATTGTGGGACTTCTGTGTCAGTGCTATCATATAGAAATATGTTTTATTTATCAGCTAGAGATGTTTATAAGGCTATTTTAAAAAAAATCTTTTTAGAGGGTTGAACTTCGAGCTAATTGTGCGTACAATGTAGTGATCTGGCTCCCCCTAGTGTAGTGAAAAATTTCCCAATGATTTAATCAAGTATTTAATGAACTAATAAAACGGGAACATGTATTTTTGTCAGACATATAAAATAACAAACTTGTTCCATTGGAAAAACACCACTACAGTTTTTGGAAAGGAACAAAAAAAAAATCTTTTTTTTCTGAGTAATTTTTACAGCAGTTTTTTTAGTGAAATGGAATGTGTTGTGTTTCTAAAATAAATTTTTCAGAAATTTGTTGAGAGGAAATAGAGCTTCTGATACATTTCTTCAAACACTAGAATGTGTTACTGAGTTCTGGAAATTACTGCAAATTTGCCATCTTCCTGTCCTCTTGGGAGAAGATTTGTGTCAAACAGAAATGTTTAGAGCAGCTCTCTTTAAAATGAAAGTGTTTGGTGAAATCCTCTTTCTTTTTGTAGCTGTTACACTCTATGCATCTAATGAAATCATAAACGGAAAATTATAGCTTCATTCTAGGGAATGTGAAGCCTTACTCCAACAGATGGCATCAAAACACCGGGCTGAACTGTATGATTGCTGATTGTTAATTGCTTCTGTAAAACAATCCTTTTAAACAGAGTAATGCATTTTATCATACAGATTATAGTTCTACGCATTTTGGTTTTTCAATATGTGTTAACATTTTCTCCTCCAGTGTAAGATTTAGTGTTTGCATAATTATCGGATTAAACAACAGTGACTCATTTTTTTTTTTTAAAGAAATGAGGACAAGAAGATAGAGAATTATGAATCACAATTTCTGTTTATTCAGAAATGCTAAATTACTGTACAAGTATGAGCTTTTATTATGCACAAAACAGAGGGAGCAAGATGCCCTGAAGTGCAAAGACAGTTACCTAGTCCAGCATTCTTCACTCGAGAAACCCCCGGTGACGTTAGTGGGAGCCTTGGCTGTGTAAGGAAAGCAGAGTGCAAAAAGATGCTGTACAATATCCATTAATCATTATGAAATCAATACCCCTGATTATCCGTTTGTATTGTTCTTGCACCGTAAGGGCTGGATATTTTACGCAAAGCGAAATGAGCGGGGAAATTCTCTGAGATGGCTTGGTTAGTCCACCAGTAACGATGTGGGGAATTACATGAGAGTTTGTTTCGTGGAGTTGTTCTCTTGTTTCTAATGTAGTCAGCCCGAGAGTGTTGCAGAGATAGCAGGCTCATGTTTGAGGAGTCTGGAGCCTTGCACCTTCCTGGTGCTGTCTGCCCTTTAGCCAGGGAGAGCTGTGTGGCTCCGCTGGAGGATTTTATCCTGTTTTCCAGGTGTGATCCAGGCTGGGGTGCGCTCTTTGCTCATACAGGACTCTTGTGACCTCGCCTGGGTGAGTGTTGCTTTTTCCCTCAGTGTGATGGAGGTAGCCAGAACGAGAGAAAATCAGGCTTGGAAAATAAATTAAGAAATAGCTGTGCATACTTTCAGGACTCGTACTCCAGACTGTCTTTTGTTGCAATATTATGTTATTATATGTTCTACAATGCCTATTATATATAGAATGTGTAATTATATTAATGTCATAACTATATTGTAATCAGCATGCAGCTGGATGCTAAATGGAATATCAGGCCTGCAATAACGTGCCATTAATTGGCCTTCGTGGCAACCTGTGACAAAAAGGGGCGTGTGATTGTTGTGTCCTGCAATCTGCTTTAGCTCAGTGGATCAAGAAGGGCTGTGGTAGAAAGAAACACTCTTACGTCAAAGTGCTACTGGTTTATGTTTCTGTTTTGGGTGCAACAGAAGTGAAAATGGTTTTCCTCTTCTACAGCGAAGTTGTCTGTGTGTAGCAGGATTGTGATCTAATGGTTCTGGAAAGGTGGGGAAATGCAAATCTGTCCATTGACCTTCATCCTTTGCTAGCACATCCTAATGATCTTTGCACAGACCAGTAAATGGACAACAGGCAATTCCTGTGGAGTTTTAGTATCTTTACCTTATTTGGAAGTGTTTGTGGCATCAGGAAATACCTGGCTGCATTAATGAGTAAATATAAGTTGGCCTATCCTTAGCAGTCTAAAGAGAATTTGTCTGAACAGCTCAGGGAGCCGCTGGTATGGAATGTTGAGTGACATAGCTGTGCCAGGGATATGGTTCAACCAGCTCCTCATTCCTTCCCCAGGTTACTCCTGAAATGGCACAGGAAATTGAAGCCACTTGAAGAGAGTCAATAAGCTGGAAGCAATAAGTTTGTCTAGACCAATTTAGGAAGTCCTTTATCTGTTCCTGGAGTATGTTTGAGTACTCTACAAAGGCTTTTTCCATAATACTAGAAGAGAACAATAAAAAAGAGGGAATTCTTCAATACACTCTTGTGGTAAAATAAATCTATATTTTACCATAAGACACTGCTACTGGGTAAACTGAGGCAAGGGTTAATGGCTTGGTTTTCAAGAGGGCTTAATTCCTACATCTTTCACTGAAATGGGATTGCTAAATGACAGAAGAGCAAAATGTATCTGTATGGCTATGAGAATACAGCAGTCTCTAGTCTGAGTCTTGTGCTTTTATGTTAGTACCATAACTCATTTCTCTAAGAATTTTACTTACAAACCGTTCATTCTACCATGTAATGCAGCATAAATCCTTACAAAGGATTTGCTGCTTTCCAGGTAGTGTGGAATGGGCCACAATCAGCTTCATGCCAGTGAAGGAGAGACTGCATTAGCCAGTGTAACAGTCCATTATGGGAGCTGTTGTTTTTGGAGTTGGCTGGTGCATTAATAAGAATGTTTGTATATGAAGTTAAATGTCTGAATATTTTATAAGAAATCTGGTTTTTGAAAGGTTGAAGAATGAGTAGATGCTAAGCATTTCTGAAGTCAGGCCATATTTGTGATGAAAGAATAGGGATTTTGCAGCCAAAACTAAAAATGGTGGCAATAGAAACAAACCCAAATTAAGCTGCATTCTGTTCTCACATTCTAAAGATGGAAAACAATTTACTTATTCAGGCATAGAACCTGTTGTAGACTGACAACTGTGTTTGTATATTGCATATATATTCATTTGTAGGGCCATCTGTTGTCACATCCATAGTACCTGTGTGTACTGACCTGGTGGAAATATAGTTAAGCTGATGTTGGCTGAATTGTCAAAATTTAAAAAAAAATTTAAAAACCCCGAACAACCCCACAAAGAAATTAATGACTTGCCCCTGGTGTTGCTTATGCTGCTAAGAGAGATGATAGCACAAGTGAAGGCTTTTTTATATTTTTTACACTTTTTTAAGCAAATTAATTATTTCATATGTAAAATCACAAAACTGTCATATTAAACAAGGTGTTACTACATAATTTTGGATGCTCATTCAAAGTGGAATAATCTATTAGCATTGCAGAAAGGATTCATAATTAACAAGGCTGTAGAGGTAGGCCTGCCTGCTGGGCTGTAAGGAATTGTGGAAATAGGCTGTTCCACCGATTGTCACGAAAAGTGATTTTCCCAAGAAATACAGTATAAAATCAGAACTGTGGAAAATATGTATTGAAACTAGATAATATTTATAAAAGCGGTAAGATTTATTTCTTTTACTGACTTTGATTAATTCAGAGCAGGTCTTTTCTGTACATCATGTTCCTGTGTTATGTTCCATGCATTATATACTGACAGTTTAAATCTGTCTTCAGTCTGGTGAGACTTCTCTAATTTAGGATCTTCAGTAAAATCTGTTTAATTTTTGCTTTTGCTGAAGCTGAGATCACTGAGAATTTGGAAGAGGGCAGAACAGAGGCTGAGAGTTGGTCTGTGGGGACCCAGGGAAGCTCCTTTCCCTCCCTGAGGAAGTCCTTGTGCACTTCATGATGTGGCCAAGATGAGTGGTCTTGGCTTAGGAAATTAAAGACCAAAATTCTTTTTATTAGTATTATTATTATAATGACAAAAACGAGATTCTACACTATTTTTATTCAGGAGGTCTCCAGTGCTGGAAAAGGCTATCTTTCATTATGAAATTATTTTTAAGAAGTTACTTTTTTTGTCTGTAATCTTCGGAGATTTGGGGGTTTCTTTTGTTTACTTTTTAAAAGCTGCCTTAATGAGGTTGTTTTATAGCACAATTTTCAGCTTTTCTTAAACAGCGTTAGCTAGACTATTCTTTTCCAATTTCCTATCTGTTAATGCAGCTTTTTTTTTTCTTTTACCAAATTTTAACAGGACTCCATAGCACTGTTATTAGGATGTCACACACAAAAAAAAATGCCAGTGATGTTTTGAGCGTGGGTTTTTCATTGTGTTTATTTTTAAATACATTTCATGAGGCTCCCTGGACAGAATCAAATAAATGAATCCTGCAAACATCTTCATTATGGTGTAGCCAGAAAAGAAAGGAAGCTGAATTAGGACTGTATTCTTAGCATAGTTCATAATAAGCGTTATCTTTATGACAAGCTTAAAGAACATAAATTGCTGAATCCCTAACAAAAAGCATTTGAAACAATTGGCTAATTAGGAAGGGGGGGAGAAAGAGCAATATTTGTTTTCCTTTGCAGTCTAGATAAATAACGCTTAACATGAATACATAACTTATTTTGAATGATCTGTTGTGTCAGTATCTGGCACGTCTTTTTCAGTGACAACAATTAAGGATACGTGTAAATGGAAATGCAGACTATCTGTCATTGTCCATTTCCTGGTAGTGAAGCATGCAGTCTGCCTCCCAGCAAGATCATTTTGCCAGGATGTGAGTGAGCTGGTCACAAAATGCATAGTTGATTATCTCATCGAAACACACTAATCCTGGCAAAGCTACCCACTATAGAAGACCCATTGTTTGTAATAGGTCAGTTGTTACATGGCTTTCAAACCTGACTTTGGATATACATTTTATATATTTACTTACTGGAGCAAAATGATATGTCACAATGAAATCCAAACTTGAGAGAAGAAGATATATTAATCAGGATATTACTGGAAAAGAAAGGAAAATACACTCTCTCCAGAGAGAGGAGCTGAGGCAGCCACAAACACACATTATTTGGCTCAGTACAGGAATAACTGAAATTATATGGCCCAGACTATAGAAGAAATCTGACTGGATGATCTTAACAATGTCTTTGAATATTTAATTGAAGACAGAGTTCAGCCTAGAATGCATTTGAAGAACACTAATAAACATCTGTTATATAGTAATAATGGAATTAGATGATAGAGAAAATATCACAATTTGATATTTCTTAAACTGAAAAAGCTGTGTTAGGAATTTGACAGTTTCTTCAGTGCTGCTCTATTGGCAGCAAAGTAGAGGTTTCTAGTGGAATGTTAGAAGAAATATGCTCATAATGACTGCCATAATTTTTCTATCACAGGTTCAAAAAAACCTGTATAAACCAAATAGTTTCAAAATTAATTATAACTTAAATTTTTATGTTTTCCATGTAGCTGGTAGGGTATAAATGTGGAAGAAAAAAATCTTTTTCAATTATAACACGAAAAAATACCAGCTATAAGTTAGAGAATAGTAGCTATTAAATTTCGGGTTCATTGTGAAGTCGTTTTGTATTATCCTTCCAGTACTCTCCAATTTGTAATAATTCTTCTCCAAAGATTCTTGGAAATTGTAACAGTTTCCTAACTAAATATATTTTATGTGTTTTCATAATTTAGGTTTGTGGTAACTAGAGGATGTTCACAAATATCTTTCTGAAGAATACAGAAATATAAAAAGGGTTAGATTATATGAAAAATATATAGAGGGCAGAAGGAAAGAAACATGGCAGGAGAAAAAAGTTCTGTAAAGTTCAAACAATATTCTTTATATTTACATACTTTCACATACCAAAAATCAGAAATCTGTGGGTTTTTCCTGCTGTTCATGAAGCTCCAATAATCCTCCTGGGGAGAAGCCAGCTTGCAGGACATGGTGTGCAACTTCCTTGAGGAGATGCGAGGTAATTCTGAACTAAACCTGACCAGGGAGTTTCAGTCCCAAACGGCCTCACCTCACACACACACCCCATGAGCTTTCTCTGGAGCACCTTCCTCTGAGGCTGTCTTGCACCTTTGTCCAAGATCCCTTTCCCTCATGGTTTATTCCAGCTGGTTGTGCTGTGCTATGCCAGCAGTGTCTGAAGTCTTGCCTAAATTCCGAGTGGCCACACCCTACACAAACCAGTGGGAATTTCTAAGGCCTAAATTTAAAACCAAGCTTATCTTTATTAACACATATCAAGTCAAGGCCCTTCAGAGAAACTGGGACTAGACAATGGCTGCTTCTTAGGACAATATGTGCTTTTTTACTGGCACTTTTAGATCTCATGAAACAGTAGGAAACACGCAACACACTCCATGAATATCCTGAATGTCCTCAGCCCCCAGGCTGCTGTCTGGCCTGAGTGGCACCTGTCCCTGTGATGGGGAAAAGTCGTGGTTGTCCAGGTCACCTCACGGTGGCTCTAACTGCTGGACACAGTTCTGTTCAGGGGGCTGGAAATCCCAGCTTCAGGCTCATAAAGGGTGCCTTCACTGCCTGACTTGTTTATGTATGCTCTGTTTTGAATAAGAACAGACTGATAAACATGCTTATTACTTTCACAGCATCTTCTTTCTCGGGGTCTCTCTGCACTTTAT
This sequence comes from Melanocharis versteri, assembly GCA_013397845.1. Classification (NCBI taxonomy): domain Eukaryota; kingdom Metazoa; phylum Chordata; class Aves; order Passeriformes; family Melanocharitidae; genus Melanocharis; species Melanocharis versteri. The sequence continues at coordinate 4,441 of VZTG01008123.1, read as the reverse complement.
AAATTCAAATGAATAATCCTCGTATTATAGATAACAAAGCAAGAAGCTGATTCCAGATGTCTTGACGTGAACCTCTTAGGAAATTGTAGCTTGGTTTACAGTTGTGTTGTGATGCTGCCTCTCCACATCTCCATGTCCTTTGACACCTGTTGGCTAAACTCAACCAGATTTGAAAGCAGTGTAGCAGTATCAAATATGTGTATTCCTGGAAGTTTTGTGAAAGTTGGTGGCAGGACAAATACATTCAGACTGATTTAAAATCTGGGCAGATTGCAAGCTTTCGCAGCCTTTTGGGCAGTAAGTGGCCAGCCAGTGGACAATCTCAGCTTTCTAGTTGTAGTCATGGCACATGCTCTTTTCTGCCTCCTGGGAATGCCCTTCAAGAGTCTGAGGGAGCTTTGATTACCGTAATGGAAGATGTCTATTAGCAAAACAAAAAATGAAATCTAAAGGAAAAAGAATAAATTGCTTCATGTGCAAGGGAACTATATAAATTACAGTGTATATGCTGATGTGATGCTTAATACAATGTATGCCAAAATACCTGCTATTTCCAGGAAAGCTGATATTCTACTTTGTACTTCCAGTTTAATTGATAATGCCACTTTTTCACATACATAAGTTTTAATCAATATAAATAAAAAATTTCTAGTTAAACTCTATTTTTCAATAACCTAATTTTCAATAGGGATTAAAAAGGAAGAGACTTATTTTCATAGTAAAATCTTTCTCCTCAAGTGCCCCTAAAGAGTAAGATACTATCTTGTGAATAGGAAAGTTTTCTCCAGAATGTTTTCGGAGTAACAATTTTTAAAGAAAAATTATATTTTAATTTTTGCAGTTTCATGCTCTGTCATCATGTTGTTTCACATTTTCGCACACATTCTTTCATAAAATTTCCAATGGAAAAAAAACCAAAAAAAAGCCCATATTCCTGCTCTTGCTGTCATGATAGAGACCATGAAGGCTTTATTAGGTTGACCTGGGAAATCAGCAGGAAACGTATGGAAAGTAAAGAGAAGTATTTCGTTAATGCTGTTGCAGTAATGAGATGGCCTTGAGCTATAAAGTTTACATGTGGATTTTCACAGAAGCACATGGGCCTGACTTTGTTTGAAATTGGATACAATCTATGTGTTCTCAGGGTATGTGCATTTAATGTGATTTCAACTTCCTGGTGTTGAAGTGGTTTGATGAGAGTGGAATTAAGCTAAAAATCCCTGCTTATGTATGTGATGAAATCTTTTCAGAAAGAAAACTCATTGAAAGGAAAATGTGACTGTTATTGAGAAATAACATTTATAGCTGGTCAATCCACATCTCCCAGTCCATCATGATTTTTAAGGAAGACCTTTCATTATCTTCTCATGAGTTTTATAAATAAGTTCTGGGGACATGCGAAGCTGTCCTTAATGTGACCTTAATATTATTTAATTTAACTGGAAAGTTTAAATGATAACTGAACCAATATATTGAAAAACAGATTTAAAACTAAAAATTAGAAGCTTGTATAGAGTGCAAAGGATATGACTAAAACTGAAGACAACTTGAGGCTGTAAAATCTAGCAGCTTGAATTCTGGTCCTTATTGTGGTATCACATATGGAAAAGTCTTACTAAACTTCGTAGAAAAGTAAAAAGTAATTAATTTTAAAAAATCAAATTATAGAAAAAATTCAAGGCTTATCATGCTTTATAGGCACAGAACCATTTTAAGTAAATCTGTAATCATGACGAGATTTTTATGTGACTTGTTCTTTTCAAATTGAAATATAGGAAGTCAGTAATGCCATAATATAGCTAGAGATGTGTTGTGCCAAATGAGAAAAAGAAACAGCAGACTCTTTTTAATAATCCATGTAGATTTGAATATAAAATTATATTTTATTAGATCATGCCTAATTTTCTCATTTTTAATGTTAACTATGAGGACTTCAGAAGAGAGACCTCCCAGCAACTACAGGTACAATGTTACCTGTGACCAGAGAAAAGATGGTTTCAGTGGAAGCTGGATGAGGCCAGCAGAAGAGTGTTGGCAGGTGTTTTTTGCTCTGGGTTGGAAGTCTGTTCCATAATACCAATTCCTGTGTTTGAACAGTCTCAGCAGTAATTTGTGTGGTACAGGACTGTGTTCCTCATGCTGTTGTTCTCCCTGTAGAGTTACAGTAGTAACTTTAGATAATGTCGCGTGCTGTGTAAATGCAACAAAATATTACTGTACAAGCAAAGACTCATAAGCATGAGAACTCTGACAGTAACAGCATCATACTCTTTGCTAATAGGAAAGATTGTGGGTTTGCAGATTTCCCCTAGAGCAGAAGGTTCTCAGTTCCCTGCATTGCTGTTATTGAATATGTTGCATTTTCTAGTCAACTTTGTGATTAAAGATGTCAAAAAGTATGCGTAGATAAGCAGAGTATTTTTGAAAGGTGAGCTGATTCCTACTTTCCCGATTATGAAAAGTCTAATGATTCTAAAATATATCTGGAAAGACCTGCAAAATCCAAATTAGCTAAAGGAGAATGGAAAAAATGCTGATTTCTGGAGAAGGTCCTTCTCAACCCCCAGTTTATAATGTAGTTCTTAAAAATCTAGGAATCATAGAATCATTTAGCTTGGAAAAGCCTCTGGTAAAATCACTCCTTCATGAAGGTTATTCTTAGTACGAAATTTTTGTTTCCAGGAAAAAACTTTCTGGCCAGCTGTCAGCACAAAACCAATTTCAGAATAAGTATTAGAGCTCTCCAAAATTTTCTGTCTGATTTTCCTCTGTCATCTGTGTAACAGTCCCTTACAGTTAGTTAAGGGGTGTTATAAAAGCAGTTCTTTTCTCGTTAACTGACATCAAGTTCAGTTCACTAATTAATGAAAATAGAAGGTCTTTTGATAAAATGCTATTTGAAATAAACACTGCTAAACAGATTTATATGTTTTATAGTCCTGTAAGAAAAGAAACAGAACCACGTTCACATCCAAGATCCTAAAGCCTTTATACTGACAGATTCAGTGATATTCTGTCATGACTTTGCAGCCAATCTATTAGTTGGATCCTAAAGATCAGGAGCAAATTTTCCAAGGCAAAAGTTCTGCAGATTGTCCTCTTCTGGAGCAGAAGTTTCTGATTTGTCATTGATTCACCATACCTTTAGCCCTGGTACTAGGATGCAATGCTCTGCTGCAGGAATTAATGTCTGGAATTTCTGAATGCAAGATCTGTATATGAAGAAATGTTTCTGTTTGGGATTTTTTTCCTTTTTCTTCTTCACTGTGTGAAGCATATTGTCGATAGAATGACAATCCTGCATCTATTTCTGGGAATTGTTAGGGCACACTCCAACTACAGTGTGTGCATTTAGGGCTACGTAGTTGTACAGTAGCTTTTATGGGAGATCAATGAGGCTAAAAGCTATTCCTATGAGAAACATTATCTCCTTTGCTGCTTATGCTGGGTGTAAGATACCAGCTTGTTCTGGCTGCAGCAGCACCAGTAAATGCTTTCTGGCTGGCTGCTGCTTGAACATCTGGTCTAACCTGTGAATTACACTGCTTGGCCAAGCTCTGTGTTATCTAACCCCTGGGGCACTAATTCCCCGTGTGTCTCCCGAGGAGGATGATGTATTTCATCAGCCCGGGGGCAGTGGCAGTAGATCACTGCAGTAATGAGAAAAGGCAGGTCGGTGAGCAGTGCTTTTCCAGCTGCTCTGAAGCAACAGGAAGCATCTGTGTGAAGCAGTCCATACACATTGACTGAAGCCATGAAACCTTAAATTGGAAGAAAAGAATTGGCAGTTATGCCATTGAAGTTACAATCGGTTTCTTGTTCTACTAAACAGTGTTATTGCTGTTAGCTGTACACTGAGTGCGTGATAACTGTATACTGCCTATGGTAATTGTTGGGGGTTACTGATAGCCTGAGAGGACAACAGAATTTTTTTGAAAAATTCTAACCTATTTTATCAGCAAGCTGCTCATGAAAGATTCAGAAGGCTTGGTGACTTCTTCAGAAGGGCTTGAAATAATGCAGGATATACCAATATCGTAGGTAGAAGCCTCATATATGACATCAACTAACTAATAACAGCTCAGATTTGAGTAGAAATTAATTGTGTTTAGAGTATGGGTAAAAATGAGAGAGAAATTCTATTGCACTCTGCTGATGAGGGAGAGAAAAAAAATACAGATATGCCAAGGTACAAAGAAAGACTTGCTTGGGGCTTCCTCCTGTGAGCCAAAGGACCTTAAAAGTCTTTCACAGAGATGGGACCCACCGAGCACAAAGGTACATACGGAAAGCTGGGGAAGAGACTTAAGGTGCTCATGCCAGTTGTCTGTCACCCTGAGCTTCTGTCTGACAGTAACTGTACAGACAAAAAAAGAGAATATTTGTACCTTTTATGGCAGTAATGATCTTGCAATGGCATTGATAGTGAATGTTCCAGCAA